>JARJCQ010000143.1:0-136356 GCA_029281465.1 Mycena epipterygia | reverse complement strand
AGTATGAACAGTGGGGAGGAGGAACCACCACATTGGGATGGTGATTTAAATCTGTCTCTAGAGCTGGAAAGCAGCTTACCACAGCATGGAGCCACCATCGAAGACATGGAGGACGAGGAGGATAATTATATCTCTGTCGAGCCATTCCAATTCAGCACCGAGGCGCTCGCAGAGGAAGGTTTGGATGCCTTGCCCTGGGACCCTTCCGAGGAAATTCTCCCTCGTGAAGCAGAGAACTCCAACACCTGTCGAACATGTCAATACTCCAGCAGTCATGGAGCAAATTCCCGAGTCCTTGCCCCTTCCCTCCCACACTTCCTCCTTCGCCTTCGAGCCGACATGCTTTCCGCATGAGCAGGGCTTCACAATGCCTCACCGAGCTCAACGCACAAAATTGCCGAGTCCAGTGCCAACCAACTCGGCTGTTGATGTGGCAATTCAAAAATTGCTGGATATCCTTCATCCGCGTCGCACCACCGGCCGTGGCCATAAAAAATCGAACCTGGATCTTGTTACAAGTGCACGGCTTGAGAGCATGATTCGCTTCCTTCGTCTCTACAAGTCATCGGGATACACTGGTTGGATGATGCATTCAGAGACGATTGCAACGGCTAGTGGCAAGTCAGGGTCCAAAAGCTGGCTTGGGCGAAAAATCCGTGAATGGTGTATCAAATTCTGTGAGGACAGCAAAAATATTCCTGATCACCAGTATGGCCGGTGGCATTCCTCTATTCTCTCAGATGAGGACATTGCGGGCGACATTCATATGCACCTGCAGTCGTTGGGGAAATGGGTCTCTGCAAAGGATATTGCACGCTATGTTGCCACATCGGAATTTCAGGCTCGACTTCGCATCAAGCGGAAGATCACTGTCCGTACTGCTCAGCGTTGGATGAAAAAGATGGGTTATCGATGGAAGAAAGAGCTGAAAGGGATGTACTCGGATGGTCATGAGCGACCGGATGTGGTGCATTATCGGCAAAATGTGTTCCTTCCACGATGGCGAGCACTCGAGGCAAGAACACGCTGGTGGAACCGAACAGACACGGACAAGCAGATTAATTTTGACACTGGCATGCGGGGTGTATCTCGGCCCTTCGGTGGACGCCCGTATAGTGGTTATATGACGGCATGATGAATCCACGTTCTACGCGAATGATCGCAGGACGCTGCGCTGGGTTCACAAGACAGAAAATGCCACAATCAAGGCCAAAGGCGAGGGAGCCAGTCTTATGGTTGGTGATTTTGTTTCCCCCGATTACGGTTGGATGCGGTCGAAGAAGAAGAACGCGGCGGGGTAAGTCTAAAATTAGACTCCGTGATCGACGCGAAATCTCACCTCTCGTTCCAGGGAATATAAAAATGCGCAGGTCCTTATGAAACCTGGGAAGACACGGGATGGTTATCAAACAACTGGTTCGATCCTTAACCAGGCCACACGCGCGATGGATATTCTGGACGAGGATTATTCAAATGAAAAGCATGCACTTGCTTACGACAACGCCACCATCCACACGGCTCGTGCATCCGACGCGCTCAGTGCTCTCGGCATGACGGTCAAGCCATCAGGGAAATTCAACAAGGTTAAAGATATTGACGGAGTGGCACGTGTTGTCCGGATGCGCGATGCAACTTTCCGTGATGGATCCTCACAATCACTTTATTTGTCGGACGGACGCTTCAAAGGAATGAAAACTCTCATTCAAGAGCGTCGCGCAAAAGGCCACAACCTCCCTGATCCTGATGCCCCCGATCCGAACTCTTTTTCCGGCAAAAAACTCAAAGCTCAATGCGGAACTAATTTTAAATGTCGGCATGCCTCCTCCACGCAATGTTGCCTCAAGAAAATTCTCCATCTGGAGCCCGACTTTCAGGCCCAGAAATCTATGCTCGAAGAGCACTGTGAAAAGCGTGGATATGAAGTCATCTTCTTCCCCAAATACCATCCTGAGCTCAATTTTATTGAGCAATGCTGGGGCTATGCAAAGCGGATCTACCACATGTTTCCCGCGTCTTCCACGGAGGTGGACTTGGAGCGAAATTTACTTGCAGCACCTGACTCAGTTCCTCTTGAATCAATGCGTCGATTTGCGACTCGGTCCTCCAGATTTGCTGATGCATATTATCACGGGTTGAATGGGGCGGATGCAGCATGGGCTAACAAGAAGTACAGGGGGCACAGGACCCTTCCCCCTGCATATCTTGAGGATCTCAGACGTAGGAATCATGGTAGACATTAAAAAGTTTCGTAGTATGCACTCTGACCATAGAAATAACACATTATTTTTCTTCGCCACTGAGATTTCGCGCTTTCCCACGTTACTTGTCACCCATCGGTCACGTTCACGTGACTCGATGGATGCGGATGTCGCCTACCTTACCTATCCCGCTCGATCGCACATCCAAGCATGATACGCTTCCGCAGTTGATCAACATGCGACGCAGATTCTCCCATCTGCCAACTGCGGCCCGAATTGCGAAATAGCGGATGTCCGCAAGGAACGGCGCATCAGAAAATGATATGGCATCGAAATCGACCTCGGTGTCGGTTGCCAAATAAAACTTTTCCAAGCGAGGAACTCGAAACCGCGGCAGGATTGCCACGGCGGTATTGACGGTAAGACTGCAAACGTCGAGACGGAGTTCGACGAGAGAGGCCAAAACTGGTAGCGGCACATCGTCTCCAGGTATGTCCGATATATCGACACGAACGAGCCGCATGATCTTCAAAGAAGACAGCGACGCCATCATATCGCACAACATAGGCCAAGGGACGGACGACCCATCGATCAGGTCGGAGAGAGATAGCGATTGGAGGGAGTGGAGATGCGATTTAGGCATCCAAGTCGAGAAGAACCGAGTATACCGGACGTCGGTCAACAACGGCATGGACGGCGGAAGAGATATAAGCTGCTCGATAGTCCGAGTGTATGATTCGGGAGGAATTAGATGGGCGAACATCAGGTCTGTCTTTAGAGTAGACAGGGAGGACGATCGCATGTGGGGCAACCGAGACAGAATAGCGGCGGTGGATGGATATAATATGGAACAAATGTCCAGAGTGTGAATTTGATCGCGTACAATGTCCAGAGCGCCCAGGATATCATAGGTGAATTGTCCTATGCCCGCGGGTGTCAGTCTACGAATAGCAACGGCCGTGAAATCGCTGAGTTCGATGTACACGGAGAGTGTGACGCCCGTGCTTTGGCGATAGCAGCGATCACGTCGTCAGGTAGAACATGGCGCAGCGACACGTAGACGGCAGACCAGGCTCTGGGAAGGTCGTCTATTTGGGTCCGCCAGTGCCGGCATACCTGTCGCATGTGCGCACGGTTTGTATCGTACAGTTTGGGATGATCGGCGAAGCACCCGAAAGCGTAGAGAGGATTATGAGGAGGAACAGGTCCACGGGGAGAGCAGTGAATAACGCGAGCTGTGGCAACGGTGTCAGGACTGCAGCTGATACTAATACGTCGACTCTTACGCTTTTGACCGGAGAGGCCGTGATCCTCGCGAGATCCATGGCGATTATACGGTGGTAAAAGACTGGACAGACAGTGAGAAGAATTGGGTCGCGTTGACAGGGCACTGGAGTTTGCAATACAACTTGTCCCTTTTAAATCGCGCGACGATAGGGACGGCGATGCCATATGATTGTTCAGGAGGTATGCTCATCCAAGCGAGTCGGACTCGAGATATTCCTCGCAAAAAGAACCGCGAACAGATGGGGCAAACTTTAACCAATAAAAGTGATTGCATCTATAGATCGCGATTAAACATCACGTGTTCAACGCGTACACGATTGCCACCACCGTTTTACCCCTACATCCGCGCAATGCTTCCGATTGGAAGTCGTCCAGATGGCCTTCTCTTACACACGCGCGACCCGTGGTTATCCCGTCATGAAACCAAACGTCCTTCGTGGGACGGATGACTCTGCAGGTGAAGTGGCCCCGACCTCCATAAATGATGCCTCTGAGTTTCAACACGACGGATCGACCAGCCATTTCCAATCGCAACTCTTTATCGAAGACCAATCTCGGAGTATCGATAAAAAATAAGAGCAGTGGCGGCACTTCAACCAATTTGCAGACCATATACATCCTTGACCTTAATCCGCGCTGCTCGCAATTGGGGCAGAGATTTTGTCCTCTGGAAAGATTAGATTGCAGCAAGAGCTCATCAGAACGTCTCCCGGGCCATTTCGCCGAGTTGAGGCACCCGCGCTGGTCCAAGCATCCAGTAAGTTTATACTGGCGCTGATCTGTGCATCCGCATTCTCTGCAGGCTTGCTGACCCACCGCATACTTCTTTTCTTGAAACAGAGCAGATACGACGAGATCTATGGAACAGTAGGAGGCTCCGTATGGGAAGTCGTTTGGCCGATTGTCGTGCATCTCACTTCTGACCATATTCCGGGCTTGTTCCATAGTCAAATCTCGACGTTGCACACCATTCAGGTAAAGTCCAAACTTACCTAGCAGAGTGCCGCTGCGAGAGAAACGACGTGACCATACCTGCTCGTCGTCTAACCAAATGTCCCTCAGTACAGTGAACGTTGCGTCGTACGCGCAACTGTAATTTAATGTCGTCCCAAATCAGACCTGTCGGAGATGGGCGAGCCGCCGATATCACGTCGACTGCTACATGTGATTGGTCTGCATCCGCATTCTTCAATTTCTTCGATGGCCGCTCATCAGAAAACTTTTTGTGGGCGGGAGTGATCAACTGCTGCGTTTTTTCGCTTTCTGTCTTTCTGTCCAGATGGACGCCACTCATCATAAACCTTATTTTCAGGAATGCGCGGACCCATTGTAGAGGTCCCATTTCATCGCATGGTGGAAGTGAGGTGGGTCTCGAAGATCTGTCTTCCATGCATAATACGATCTCAGAAGTCTCCGTCGAAATATACCTGTCACGGACGAGGGGAGCTTCCCTTCGTGTCTCAGGCGAGTTATTTCGTCCAGTGTCCTCAAGCTCTCTCATCTCCTGTCTCAAATGACCAGACATCCCAGAGGTAATTTTTCCTCTCATCAAAATCTTGCATAATTATGGTGCCCTCCGCAGTGAACCCCCGCGATAGTGCAACATAGTACGCTTTGTGATCTTTGCAATGGGCCAGCTCTCTACCGGGTTTCTGATCCCTCGATTTACCTTGGGAAGTGTAATCGGTCATGCCGAAATTTATGAGACCCACCACTTGTTCTCGCAGGACAGACAGCAGAGTGTCATCTTCTAAGAGGACGGTGGATATGTGTTACTGTCCGCGTAAGAGGTACCACGTTGACAGGCAAGTCTTGTATCTGCACATCCCTAGGAGGTGAAACGAGACGTACAAACAACGTCTCGAGTATCTGCTCATCGTACTTCCCAGTCTCACTGCATCCCCACCCAACAACAACGCCTCCCTGCCCTTTCGTGATGCACAACTCTGTCGCATCATTGGTTCTAATCATCAAAGGCATCCCAACGCACAGCGGTAGTTTTCCGGCTAGTGCTCGGATGTGGTCGACGGGGCAGAGTCCCACAGTCTTTGCCTCAGTATATCATTCATCTTCTTGAGTCCAGACTGTTCACAACCCTTCCACCGCTGATTATCCACCGCTTTAGTGCTTATTCTGTCTATCGAACAGATTCTATCAGAGTCTTTCTGTTGTCTCTGGCGAATCGCTCTGCACCAAGACGGTTCAGAACATCTTTTTGCGCATTCAGAGCGGTAATTACCGACACATTGCGAAACCCAATATCAAATAACTTTGGATTTTCGGGTCTGAACCCAGCAATTCTTGTCCGCAGGAAAGCTACGTCAACTTCTGTGCATGCACCGTATCGCATGTTCTCAAGTGCGGCACGCAGCTTATCATCTTGTTCTGATTGACTCTTTTGCCTCATATTCTGACGAAGGATGACCACGGTGTTGAACTGGTGCCACAAGATTTTACCAAGAACAGCGTTCTGATTTTTTTGTGTCATAGCCTCGGAAACTTGCAAAGTTACAGCGCCACTGTATAGAGCCGGTCCGGTCATAGGTGGCAGCTGAGCGAAATCGCCAGCGACAACAATACTCAACGAACCGAAGGAATCATCGTGGATATTGCGGGCTTTCGCTGCCTAAGTCGCTAACATTTGCAAATCGTTGCATGAAACCATGGATATCTCGTCTAGGAAAATATAATCGACGCCCTGCAAGCGCTCATTCACCGCGGCTATTGCTGCACTTTCATTTCGAATACCATCTATGTCGTCTCGATTTTTATTTTTAGACTCCCGCGGAATCTTGAAAACTGAATGATAAGTGGATCCGTTTAGAAGAGCAGCAACAGAGCCGGTGGGTCCGAGAATCATGTATCTATATTCTTCCTTTCGCATCACAAAAAACGCAGTGATGGATTTTAGAACCTGCGACTTGCCAGTTCCACCCATTCCTCCAAGATACATCCGTAAGGGCATTCTTTGTGGTGTCGAAGCGTGATCGGCCACTATCCTGAATGCTCGCTCTTGCTCGAGGTTGAGTTTAAACCGAGTAACGATACTAGTCACACCCTCAGCGTGGGCCTGAGCGTCAGTAGGTGCGATTTTGTTAAAATAATCATAAGGCAGGATACTAACGTTATTTTCAACCTGAAGTCTGCGATTTTGCAGGTCGGCGACGGGGGGCATATCTGCCAATTTGTTGGCTATTAATTGTGCGCGCTGATGCTTAACAATGTTATTCCACTCTGTTCTACGTTTGAATGGAGGCAACAGCACATCGATGTCATCTGGAAGTACATCTTCTGCGTGTTCCGTGTCAGCCAACCATCCACAGTTTTGGAGTATGCTCTTCATCTCCTTCGCCTGTGCCAGCAGTTTCAGTGTTCGCGGCCCTTTCTGTTCATCGGTGATATCCGCAGCCATTTCTTCGTCATCTGATCCATAATCGAATTCATTAAGATCGGCTGCAAAGTCATCTTTCACGCCCATAATATTAGTGGTGAAAACCGTAGATCCAGCAGCTTCAGCCGCAGCCATCTTCTTCTTCATTGTCGTGAAATGATCATCTCGTGCATCGTTGCATTCGTACCGTACGTTGAAGTTCCTCATGAGCTCATTCTGTCTGGGTGTGAAGTCGTGCTCGTTGAATATCTGGTCCCAAGTCGATTCAGAATCCTTCAAATCTGCAGGCGACCTCCAAGGCTTAAACAGCGTCATCATAGTCAAACAATAAAATGACCGGTCTCCCTTGTCTGAACGTGGTATAGCTCCACCGATGAAGTTTGGGATAATGGTGTTCAGTCTCGAGAAGTCGCACGATACGGCATGAGACAAGAACAGAGGGTGAGCAGGTATGAACGCGTGTCTTGTAGGCTTGCGGCGCGAATCCAGCTCTGCTTGCTTGTTCACAATAACTTCATCTTCGTCGTCGGTCTCCCAGTCTGAAATGTCTTCCTCTTCTTGCGACTGTGCGCTGGATTCGCGAGCGCTGACATTATCCTGATCTAGCATGAGTTCCTCTTGCGAAAAATAGTCTTCCTCATCCTCGAGACCATCCTCACAATCGAGTGATTCACCTTCTTCCTCCAATCACCTGATTGCTGCTCTATAGTAGTCAGCCTTCATATATTTGGCTAATCTCAACTCATCTTCAAACTCGATCCGTTCTTTCTGATTGCGAGCCTTCTTTTCCGAGCACTGAATCCATTCGTAAAGGGTGACATTGTTGTATACTACCGGTCGGTAACGATAGTCATCCACACCAGAAGTGGCCACAAATATCCCATCCTGCTTGCCTATTGGAACTTTCTCGTGAGCCTCTTCGTCATCAGAGTCGCGAAATCCAGTTTCTGTCAACCAAAAAGAGCGCACAAAAAGGACGTAAGCCTTCCACCAGAATGTCACGTACTTGTGGCTGGCGTAGTGGTCCGGATGACAGAGCAGATACATCGATGCCATAGGACTCCCGATTTCCATTTTCGACGACATGGAGTTGACCATTTTGCGCATAAGATGTCGAGCAGTATCCTTTTCTTCCCAGTTACCACCCAGCATTTCCGAATTTTTTTCGAAGACATGGTAGACCGACGCAAACATCTGATACGACTTCAAACTGAGTTTGGCAATATAATCCGATATATACGCTACCACCGCTTTGACTGCCGTGCCGGACAGCATACTGGTAACGTCGGTGTTGCATCTGGACAAAAACGTGAGCACAGGATGGACCAGGTTCATCATTGGCTCCATATGACGAACGTCAATATGACCATCATCGGAGACTTCCGATTTTGTGTACCTATCCCTAGGAAACCTGGCTCTACATACGTTAGTTCTGGTCAAACAACCTTTCCTGTCGCGTCTTATCTTGAACGCCAGCTTTTTCTTTCTCTTAATACCCTTCCAGTCCTTTTTGAGTGCCTTGGCAGCCTCATCAGTCACGGACAGATAATGTTCGTGAATATTAGAACGTACCAACAAGTCATCGACCTCCTGTCTGTAATACGTCCACCACTCGCGTCGCTTATGACAGCCTCTGCACGGTTCGACGCATTGGTTGCTAGAGCAAAGCACTGGAGGAGCGAGAGGCAAAGTGAGAGTAGGATTCAAGTAGGTGGATGCGCGTTCGCCATTTGAAGCAGATTTAACGGTGGTGCTGGCCTCCGCCTGAGTACCGCCAAAAAACTCTGACCTATGACAATCTTCAAGATATCGAATGAGCCTTCTAGTAAACCTGGAATCGCGGCTCATGATCCTTTCGCGTATTTCCTGTGGGGATAGCGAGTTCGCCACCCAGATCACCGTATGTAAGTGGAGAGTAAGGCGGCCCTGTTGTTCGACGGTGCCATAATACGCGTTGGTATGTCCAAAGAGCCCGCGATCTTCTTTCTCCCAGCCAAGAACGTCAGATAAAAAAGCCTGCACCATGAATCGAAAGAAACGGGCAGCCGCAACCGGATTCTTTGACATTAACATATTTCGATCATCTGAAGAGAGTATTTCAGGGCGATATACAGTGTCCGATTGAGCGTAGTATATTGCGAGAGGGTGGCGAGCGTCTGTCCAAGCTTGAGTTACAAACCAAGAAGGGGTATTGAAAAATGCGATGGTTGACCATATCTCGTTTCGCATGTACTTTTTAGTGGTAACGGAACCCATGACATGACCGGCAACGGCGTCCAGATCCTTGATCAGATCAAAACATATCTTCTCGGCATCAGTTGCCGGTTTCACGTGTTCACCTTTTGACAGTCGGTTAGCAATATCTTCCGCAACGTCTGGTTTCACAGCACTCAATCGTCTACTAATGGCCGCGAACTTGGGTCGTTTTGCCAGGAGCTTACTTCCAGTGGACGCGGCTTTCAACTGTTCATGATTGAACGCGACCATCGGGAAATAAGTGTCCATCTGGAACCGCTTGTCGTGATACATCAGCAAACTCTTTTTCCTCGACATATCACCTTGTTTAGCGTGGTGAGTCGGGTGCCCGATACCACCTTTGCCATAAGGAAATAACCAAGGGAACATCCCTGGATAGACTCCGACGTTGTCGTACATACTAACAGGGTCAGCGGACCGTCCTATTCCCAACATTTTACCTTGGTGCGTGAGATGTTGCAACGCGACAGCTTTGATAGTAGTCATAGATGCAGTCGAATATTCCGCTCCAGTCAAACCATGCACTGCAAACGTGCATACACCGGTGGACGTTCCTTGTTCTTCCGGTACTTCGTTGATGGTGGTGGCTCCTGCAGGTACGGAATCGTGAACCTCTTGATTAGTACGTCTGTAGTCCACCACTACCGGTATCCCTCTCTCCTCATAGCTATCTAAGTTTTCTTTAGATATCTCGAGGTCTGTATACCCTTCGTGGTTCAACTTGAGCCACTCCAGCGCATCCAACACCTTCTGCCTGCGGACTAGCATGGGCGTGCGGTCGAAATCTTCTTGCGTGGGGGCAGAGGAACCCGTGAATACAAAGGCCAGAACTTCATTCATTTCTGCTCGACTAGGAGGAAGCTTATTGTAAATTGACAGGACGGGCTGCGAGAACATAACAGCATTAGCACTCATTCTCACTCTCCCGGAATTAACTCTAACGACACATCTATTGTGTCTGACCCTGGCAATCATTATCTGCTCTGCGTACTGAAGTCCTTGCAACTGCACTGGAACCGGTCCCACCCAATTATGGCGACACAACGCAAATTTAGGGACAACCCGGTTGTTCAAATAAGTTTCGCAATCGACGCATATATCTGCGCAATTTTCGGCGAGAATTGGACCCTCATACTCTTCTATGGGATCTTCCCGCTGGAATTTTTCTTTTCTAGTCACCCCGTTTTGTACAAGCAGTTCCAACGAACCCTTGTATTCGGACAGGGAAGTCAATTTCTGCGCGTTCACCAACCATCCACACACTGCACACCCTCTCTCAACAAACATTTTTGGACTCACGCTCTGGCAATGCTGACTTATAATCCGATGGGCTTGCATCTCAGTCAAAGGTCGAGGAGGGAAAGTGCAATCTTTCAACCTTCCAGTCTCTCGTTTCCTGACCATTCTTAGAAGGCTGGCTCTAACATGGGCGAGACGCCGTTTGTGTGATTTCCAAGCGACTGATTTATCTCCATTCCTCATGATTCGATGAGGCCGCTGCGTTATCGCTCGTGGCTCCGAAGGCGACACTGTCCACAAATACCGACAATACGTTATCGCAGCTTGAGCAACGATGCAAGCGGTACGCATCTTTACAATGCTGGACAGAAGAGCTATAACGCAAGGGAACATCGTGCATTCTCGACGCTCTGATCAACTCCATTTTTGTGAGGTTGTCGGTCATTATAGAAAGAGGGATATTCGCAGATATACAGGCCTTGTGCCGCAATAATATTGCTGGAGCTTCGTCTTTCTTACACTGGAACTGGAAGGCATACTCCTTGCTCCTCCAAGCCCGTATGTCGTTGGTATCTACCACATAGCGCTCCAGAAATACACCTTCAAATTTTTGTCTCGCTCCTCCCCCATAGCGTATCAGGTCTGACTCCTCAGCGGTGACACAGAGTGGCTCTGAAAATGATGGCGGACACTGGCATTCGGGCCACGATATATTACATGCGCTAAAGCGCGACCAGCGAAGGCCCAAGTATGATAATACGCGGCAGTACTTGAAACCAAGTACTAATACAACGCCGAACAACAGAGTGTTGTCCAAAATGACTCTGGGAGCCGCCATAAAAATGACAAATGTGACATCTCGAGAGAAGCACGGACGAAAATTCGCCCAGTATGAGATAGCCTGGTATTTAGACCACCCCAGACCTGCGAAGAGGAACGTCAAGCACGTCAATTAAAAATAGCTGATGTGACGACTGACCAATACACGATCCGATACAGAGAAAACAGGCGCATAGCAATATTGGCGAGGGATACATGGTGGAGGACGATCTTCAGTGCAGCCCCTCTTTTAAAGATTCTCAATAACACGTGAAAATAAGATACCCGCATGAATCATCACCATACATTGACAGATAATAGATTGGCGATCGGTAAATTACGACCATTTGATATCATGATCCACCCAATAAGACTCGTTGTATGAAGCGTATGCGCCCACGGCGATATGGGTCCGCATCCACTCCAAATCTTCGTCGTAATCGTCGAGCGGAAGCCCTTGCCTGAACATTACACTGTCCATCCTCTCAAGAGTGTCCGGCCTCGCCTCCAGGAACGACCGCACGCACTGTGGATCGGCATTCGAAACTGCCAAGGCTGATAGATCAGGACAAGCGTGTGCGGAGCAGTTTTTTTCCGCAGACATCATTCGATCGGCTTCCTGTAGCGCATCGAAGACGTCGGCGTCCGCTGTCAGCACGTCTATCTTGGTGACAGATCCTGCGGCGATGAACAGATCCGCCAATACCGCGTCCTCGAAGTCATCCACGTCGAGGATCAAGGTACGAATTACCTGCAACACGTTAGTCGCAGCAGCCATATATCGCACTTCGTCGTCGCCCTGTCCTGTGAATCGCAGTGTCTTGAGGGCCGGCAAATCCATGCTACGAAGCAGAGCAGGAAGAGTAGCATCTCCGACCGCGAAACCGACGTCCAATTCGCTGACATACGGTAAGGTGAAGGTGGCAGCGACATCTGCAGTGATACCGACACAACCAATATTGCGCAAGCAAAATTTCTCCAACCTCGGTGCCGAGGCTAATATGGCCGCAAATTCGTCTAAAGTGGGATAGAAAGGACGGATGATGTTTCGGATGACCAACACAGTTAACGCGGAGAAATTCCCGTCCAACGGCCAGACGAAGCTAGCACGTAGAATCCGGACTGACTGTATGCGTTGCATAGTGCGGCTAATCTCCAGTTCCGAGCCGGTATTTCGAGCAAACGCAGGAACACGACGGGCAACCAAAGACAGAGACGTGACCGCTGACAAGGTTGCCCCGTTCAGATATGACGCAACGTCGAGGAAGGACTGGTAATCCCACAGTTCGACCTGCAACACGCTAATACGATGAAAAGCAGGAGCAACGGAGGCGAGGAGTTTCGGTACGCATTCGCGCCCGTTGATGCCAAGTTCGAGACGAACGTGAAGGGGTAAGTCGCCGGATAGGGAGACCGCGTTCCGGATGGAGGGAGCAACGGTGGCCATGCCCACGTACAACGCAGACCAAAAAGCCGGAGAAGATCGAACCACCGATCGCCAAGTTCTGCATACATGGGACAAATTCGCCAGCACCTTGTTGAATTTAAATCTGCCCGCATAACCGCGGATAGAAGCAAGGCATAGTTCGAACATGAACGCCCAGAGTTCGAACGGTATACGCGAAAAGGCCGTTGACATTTTGTCGGGCACTGAGAAAACGTCAAACACGACCGCCAAAAATAAAGGGAACACACAATTTGACGAGTGGGTGAATTTGCTCTGATCATTAGCAAAGAACGTCAGGGACTTTTATATTACGGGACGGACATACCATGATGCGGATGGATCATCTGGTTTCCGCCAAGAAGGTGGCATCATATGTACGATCAACGATCCGATCACAACACACATACAAACATACATGGACACATTATCAGTGGCTATGCTTTCCGAATCCATCTCTCTCTCGTTCACTACAGTCTATCTGTTCTGGTTTCCGCCGCTTGCATTTTGTCAAAGCCAACGTGATTGCTAGAACGAGGGCCTGCCAGGACGGAAGGTGTCTCTACGATGAAGCCTGGACAAGACGCGTTTCTCTTCGACCATACCCATGGGATTCGAGAGCCTGGGGCTTCACCCAAGAGTACCTCCCTTCCATTGGTAGAACCCGACCCATCGACTCTCGACAGATTCTGGAGACGAGTTGCAGAGTTGACGTCCAGATACCACGACACGGATAAGAGGTGGGTCGGTGGATCCGAAATTCTGCGATGGAACGACATCAACAGACAGGCAAGAATCGTACAAAAATTAGCAGACGATGCGGCTAACGGGTTGTTAGGCGTGCAGAAAATGCCTTAACAGCAGAACTAAACGCATATGTATAATTGACGAGGATCAGCCAAGTTGCAGAACTTGCAGACAAGCTAAAATCAGTTGTGATCGTAAACCACGATTTATTTTCGACCTGACCAAGGACGAGTTCTTCCCATCCTTCGAGCAATTCTTGCACATATTCCAGTGCAAGGAAAATGGACTGCCTTCGACGATATAAAAAACTGGAAAACACTCGGAACGTGTCAAGCCACAAGACGCCTACCGGACGAGGTGAGATCACTCGTTCCGCGGGATCCAACTTGCAACTGAAATTTACAGCCCAACCGGACGTACACGTATCCACCAGCTCACAGGGACCAGAACCATATCAACCGTCGCACGAGGCGGCGGCTGTACACACCAGCAATGGTGTATTCGGTATGTATCCGCGGCCAATCTGTCTCGCCTCGCACAAGCTCATAATAGGTCCCAGTATGCTCCGGCGCAGCGACATCTAGTAACGACGCCAATTGTGCGGTCGATCGGACCTCTGTGACTCAAGCAATCGGCATCGTGTTGAACCTGTTCGACGAATATCTAGCAACTGAGCCGACAGAGAAGGACGAAGTCATCCAAGTCGCACAGCTACTAGCAAATATGCTGAGGGCCGACCGCGCGCACTTATAGGTCACGCTCGATATTGCCTATGATTTCTTACGTGTATTTGCCCCCCTCCTCCCCCCCCCCCCACCCACATTAGCATAGACATGTAGCATATTCTTATAGCATAAAACATATGGGCATAATTATAACGTGATTCAATATCCTAGCGTTTGAGGATAGGGGTTCCGCAGACGATGACCCAGAGTATGTTGCAACCCAAGTGAGGCACTCTCTCGGTAGAATTACTGAGGGTCGCGTTGTAACTCGAGCAGGTGTACCCAACGACCACGAAAGATCCTACTGGCACTTCCGTACCGTTGAATTTAGGTAGCACCTTTTCAAGACGACTGAGATCAGCGTCAAAATCTAAAGTGACTTTGCGCGCGTCATAGATTGGAACTGCACGCAGAGATTTAGAAAGGCACATGTGTAAACATTATACACTCACTAGGATCGGTGTGCAACAGCAAGGTTTTCGATGCAAATGTCCATGGTTTGGCTGGACTACGTCCCCGTTTAGCTGGCGTAGTAGAAGCGACTGGTGCAAACATGTCCAGGAGGTGCAGCTCGGTCTACCCTATCTTCCATAGCTGAATACCAGGTCAGAAAAAGGACACCCAAGACTTATAAATCAACCTTTGCTCGAGCCACCGCCGCTCGCATCAGCAGGGCTAATCATAGTCTGGAACGCAATCGCCTTCTTTTTCGACAACTGAGCGTACATAAGTTCCTCCCCGAAAACGAGACACATTAGAGCCTCGAAGCGTTCCCAATCCTGATTGTGGAATACGCCAGACAACCATTTGCGCATGCGCTCCGACTTCGGGCCGAGTTTGACGGGTACAGACACCTGTGATTCAGAGCAAAACAGGGCAGAAACGCAAACCGCCACCCTCTTATCGAGCATGAGACGCTGGGTCGCAGAACTACCAGCAGCCAACTGGCGACTGAGGAGGAGGGGAGACACCCGCGAAGGGTTTATGTAACAAGGTTCCGCGTGCGTAAACAACATGGCGCTGATGGCGTTCCTAAACAGACATCAGGTGTCAAATAAACACAGAGCAAACAAAGTCGCACTCAGGTATCATGTTTTTCATGTGTCCTCCGAACCAGGCACTGAACTTCACGCGACCTCCTTTGACTTCAGGAGTCAAACTGAACCCCAGATAGCCGATCCGGATCGTACACAGGTAGCAACTGCCGACCACAACTATAGAATTGTCAGAATAAGCCCATCGACAACAAAATGGCACATCACTGACGGCAGAGGCGGCAAACCACTATAATGAGGACGCAAAGCCTCATCTTGCAGATCCAAATCTGCAACACCGCAAGGAGCAAGTTCATCGCTGGATGATAGATAGTATAAAGGTAGGGTTAAATACAGACACGACATCGACTCACTAGTAGGCCTTGTATGATTCGAGATCTTCCATGAAGGCGGTGGTGGCCTCGAGACGAGAAGCTGAAAGTCCATCGACCGTATTTTGGTCGTCATCCACCATCTGACCTTCGTCGTCGTCACGCCGAGAGGCAGCAGCCACAGCGAAACCACGAGCCAACTCTGCCACAGAAGCCTTAACGTCTTTGGGCTTCATATAAGAAGACACCGGCAAGTCCGATTTAGCGGGTACAAGGTTGGCATGAGGAGGGCCGGACGGGGAGGAGTCGTTCAACTTTGCCATGATGGACGCATATGACGGCCTGATGAAAAGTGAGATTTAAAAAGATGGAAATTTGATGTGAGATCGCATTAAACATAACAGCTCACCCGCTCGAATTCTTTTCCACCACAGATTCAGTCTTAGTTTTGTCGTCGGAGTCATCATAGGGAGGATCCCAATCTGGCGAGGGAGATCTGCGCCTAGCCTTACCTTTAGATTTTCTTTGCAAACACGGAGGTGAATCAGCGATCAGCACAGACGTCGGTAATGATAACCCACAATGCAGATGCCATGGATTTCGACGCTTTCAGTCCCTTTGCCAATTCAATCTGATCGAAATCGATACGCTTGAATGGCGATGACTCAAGCGGTTTGTTTTCAGACGTCCGATTGCCGGTGGGGGTTTTCCCTTGCATGTACGTTGAGTACCATTCAGCCATAGCTCTGGACAGAATTAAGCGGTGCAAACAACACAGGAGATTGACACAGACTTAGCTGTATCTTCGTCCATCGAGAAAGGTAATCTGACGTGCACATTAAAACAACAAGCATAATTTTAAACACCGAAATTCACTTAGAAGGGGAGCTATCAGGTTGAGACGGGGACCCGACAACAGAACCTGGTGCGTCCGCAACCTTGCGACGTTTGGGACCTTCGTCTTCACGGGAGTGGGACACGGCAGATCCACGCTTGGCCGTAGAACTTATGCAGTCGAGATATAATTAGCGCACTGAGTGGGACGAAACAATACAAAAGGAGTCGCACCTACGGGTGGATAAAGACGGCGGCAGGGCACTGCAAAAATAAAATATCGTTTCAATTGAACACACCGATGCCTGAATCAAACCACGTACGTCGGCATAACACCAGGTGCATGTTTGAACATGCTGATATTCGAGGTGAGAAGACGGTAAATCCTGATTCGAAACAGACGAACCTGTCATCGGCGTCCATTACCTCCAAGTCTCTACGAATTCATAAATACGTGAATGAACAACAACGGAGGGTATCAGACGACAATTACTCTTCTGACGTTGTTCCTATGTCGATGATCTTAGACGGGGATTTGAATCTGAAAATAAAAGCATCACGAATAATACGACAATGGGAGACCGAAGAACGGACAGTGGTCGAGGCTTAGGCCTCTGAGACGACTTGTTGGGTGACGAAGGAGTAGCGGGTTCTTTCGTGCGGGATACAGGAGGAGGAGGAGTTCTAATAGATCGTCGGCGATCAACCCGTTAGGGGGATTAAAGTAGGACAAACATGAATTCAGAACGCTCGCTTTTGCCGTCTTCCGGATCGCTGAGTCGAAAATGAACACCAATCGTTTCAAACGAAAATAAAAATAAAATAAACACACCCGTCATTGATGAAATCGGACTCGTACCTGAGAATAAATATGTCAGCAAAGTAGCTCGATATACGTATATATTAACAGAGGAAATTATTTGTGCTCACTTTTCGTCGTCGCCCGCTTGCGAACCAGAGGGTGAACCCTCGCGAACAGGTTCAAGATCTTCCTTATCGACCAGGACACCGTCATCACTGGAACCGATATGAACATCAGGTAACATCACAACACGAAGGCGGGACGCTCACGAAACCTCTGCTTCGTCATCTACAAAGGGATTGGGGGAAACTTTCCTTTTAGAGTAACGACCGCCTCGAGTGGGACTGCTGGACAGTGGAGCATCCATAATCCGATCGACAATGACGCTATCATCTCTGGACACCATGTGAACAAGCGACCCAAAGACCAAAAAAAAAAAAAACAGAACTGCACGCACGACACTTCTGCGTTGTCATCAACGAACTCTCGACTAACAGTTTTTTTTCTAGGAGTTCTGGTGGCCTTCGACCTGTCGTACACGATTAATGGATGTTTATAAAAAGGCTAAAACAAAAAAAACCAAAAAAAAAACATGGCGTACTTTGGTTTTGCCTTGGGAGGACTCCTAACAGAGCGCAACATGAACTAAAGTACACAGTCAGAAAGAGCAGCACCCACTTTACACTTTTGCCCATATTATGGATCAAATTGGGTAGCGATAATAAAACGATAGAAGGAGAGAATAACACAGGAAAGACGAAAATGTCGCTTGAGCATTAGGTGAACACACGACGCCCTTTATAGCTAGTGAAACGGATGACAAATCATTAGACATATGGCGATTAAGGCGGATCGGATGAACTATAAAGTTCGGCGGAAAATTAATGACGCGACACGGGCGAGACGAAATATTTTTTTAACACGACGCACAGTGAGAAATAGGCTGAATAAGTCATGCACTCGTACATGTGATTCTTGATCACACCAAATTAAGAAGCACGATATGTTTGATGGGGTGAACCAGTGCACGCGGGATCAACTCAATCATGAATCAAAACACGGACGTCAAGAAATCGCCTGGGCAAGCAGGGCGAGCGCAGCAGAGTATTTCCGCCGGCTATGAAACGGAAAAACCGTATTCCTTCGCAGGTTTCGAAATCTAACGGATTGGTGGGTCACCGTTTGGATATAAAAGGAACACTCAACACACGATATATATCATCGGCAGCACCTACAGCTTCGACGACATGGACAGACATTACGACCTGGGCAAGGCAGGTAAGAAAATCATGCGCCTGGGTATTGATATTCGATTGACGTCTCGAACGTAGCCGCAGAGCTGGAGGAATTGGCGTCAGCGAGACGAGATGATCTCAAATCGAGGGAAAGCAGGATCACGGTACACCTGGCTGACTTCAAGGTGAGCAAAACGTCGCATGTTTTCCACCGAGTTCTAACGGATATTCAGAGCGAGAACGTCACGGTCGTAGAAACCGGAACCGCCGGCAAAAAAAGTTGGCGCATATGCGCAGGGACGGACGAAGATGGTATCAGCGAAGAGGTAGTGTTTCGACTCCAGGGGGTACTTACCAAGAACAACTTGGTGCCCAAAAACGTGCAAGCGTGCGTAGGCTACCCATTTATCCTATCAACGACAAACGATGACTGGAACGACTTACCAGATGCCCCCAACACAAGGCCATCCACCTCACACAGCACGCTGAAATATGCGGCATGGAGACAGAAGCATTCAATCAGAGCATTAACAGCATAGGCGCGATCAAAGACTTGTTTGAAGAACACCTGCCCGGCGCGGTCGTGTGGTCTCTGGAGACGGAAGAAGGCCACGCAGGCACTCTATTCAGCGCCAGCAACAGAGTATTTACCTACAGAGCAGACGACCCCACAGAGCAAGACACTGGCTTCCAGAGCGGAGTCGATCCTATGCATATGTTAAACAGACTCAAGGGGAAGGACTTGATACACGCGCCAGAAAACATAGTACAGTACTTCAAGCGAGCAGAAGTGTTATCCGATGAGTAAACAACAGCTATTTCACGAAAAGTGTTAACTCACCCTCCTCCCCCCTCCCCCCCTAGCAAACCCGCCTACGTCACTACAGTACCTGGTAGATTCAAGATCGGGGACATCGTCGAAATGCAGCTGTCGTTCGTCGCGCTGACGAGCTTGCATAAAAAGGTCAAAGTCACTGCGCGTTTGCAAGCACTCACGCTTCTCTCCTCAAAGCACACGAAGGTAAAAATACCGCTCGATCCACTACAATAAATCTGACTATCACCAGGAAGCTGGGGAAGTACGGAGCCAAGCGTTCTTGCGACAAGGGACCTCGACCAGCGTCAGAAGAAAAGTGGGGTATTTCTATGAGGACGAACAAGAGGAGAGGAAGCGCAAAAGACAGCAGAAGGACGACGAGGCGTCGGAAACCCGGTCCGATGAAGAGTAACAATGTGACTCAGATCTGACAGGTCACAGGCAGTGCTAGCTGTTTATACACGTTTATATCACACCTGATTATATTCAAATGAATACGAGCGCCTAGAAGAGGCGCAGCGCATATTACACACACACAGCGCTTAGCATATAACTGCCGATTCAACCTCGCCGACTTTCCGACGCAACAAAGATACCAGTCCATATTGTAAATCTGGACGAGGATATTGAGAGACAAAGTAACTTGTACTATTCTATGCGCTCTACGGCCGACTAAACATTAATCTATCATAACGGGGGCCGGATCAAAGTCTTCCACCAGAGAAGTCAAAATATCCATCGCCAACGACGAAATAATACCGCCATCATCCAACAACGACGGGACGCGAACAAGTCGACGAAGAGCCACCGACTCGGCTTTGGTGTCGACATACGATATAAGCAGCCCAATAGACACGTCTCCCACCGTCAAATCTGTGATAGACGAACACGCTGCAACGTTGGCCGCAAGTACGTGGAAATACAAATTGTCAGCGCGTCCGAGGTCCATGTGGACAAGGCTGTCCAGTTTCGAGAACAAGTCCAGAATGATTCTACAGCAGAGCATCTCTCCCCTGCTCACAACACGGAGGGATTCCACGCGAGATAGAAGGCGAGCATGGCTGTTCAATCGCGACAAAGCGTCCGAATTGAAACCCGTCAGCGTCAGGAGTTCGATGGACGGGAAAAACGCCGAAGCCAATACATCGATGATGTCGCATACACGGGGCGAGCTGACGAGATGGAGAGAATGGAGCGAGTGGAATGTAAAAGCTTGAACACCAGTGATAGGTCCGTCAACCCGACAGTCGCGTATAACGAGCTCCTCTAGGTCGCTGGAGACGGTGAACATGTCCACCAGTTCGGAAGCGGTAGGCGCGAACGTTTGATGTATATTTTTCAACTCCAATTTTCGCAAACGACCAAACATGGGCCGAAAACCCCACAACACCGTAGAATGAACGATGCTGAGGGCGTGCAGATTGGGAGTACGACCGGAAAACAGTATAGGCGTGACGTGGAAGAGAGGAGAATATCGCTCCAGTGGGGAATAGGTGGGGCAGGCGAGGTGAAGAGACGCCAGATTTGGGCACTCAGCGGGTTTGAGTATGGAAGCAATAATGCGCATAACAGACGCCGCGGTGGTCGATATGGATACGTGACGCCATAAGCGAGCCGATTTGGCTGCCAGTGCGATTCGGGATTCGTGGGTGTCGGCAACATAACTCCGTGAGGGATACAACGGATCCCGTCTACCGATCCGCCCAAACTCGTTGAAGTCAATGGACACATCGACGGGTAAAAGCCCCATGCGGTCGACTTGCCGTGCGACCGATGCGAGTGAGGTATACGAGCGGACAACCAAGCGCGTCCAAAATTCGGCGTGCTTCTCGATGAATTCACACCAGGGTGGGTAGATGGAGCAGAGCACGTCTCTCGCTCGATTGAAATCCTCTAGACACGTCGCAGAATCAGCGCAATATTCGAGGAATATGCGCGACCACAACTCTGGCGGGAGAGGATCCCTGAATTGGAAGCGGCCAGGCCAGTACAGGGCCAGATTTAAATCAGATCCAACTAAGCGGCATGTGAGCAATATGCGAAAGAAACAAAAGCGATATACGCACGCCTCCTAACAGGCACACCTGAGATATAAGCGCGATACATGAAGGGGAGAGGGGAAAGTAAGAGCGTCCACCTGTCAAACGCGCGACTTATATACACTGTACGAGGGATCATCCCGAGCGGAAAAACTATTGAACGACACAGACAGCGGAAAATCACATGTGCGAATTAAGTTGATACCAACAAATAACCGACCCGACGCAAATCAATTATACTTGGCAAAGGAACGCATTTACCCGCACCGCTCCTGCATCTACGTCGAGAAATCAATGGATCTGTCTTCGAACCACGCGTGCATATCATCCTCCTCCTCCCAACTATGAGTAGGTTCCTCTGCGCGCAGATACTCCAGTTCTGCGTACCCTGAAAACTGTCGGGCAAGAACGAGGCGCCGGAGGTGATCGAGACGGATCTCCGACACCAAGAGCTGCCTAAGCATCGGGCAAGCATTCCAATTAGAACCTGCGGAAGCTGCTCGGATCTCGGACGCATAGTTAAACGCCGCGAAGAACGACGAAGACGCCATCCTGAGATCAAGCCGGACCAGATTGTGGAGCAATGCAAAAAGCTGCTGGAAGGTAGACCCGACAACACAGTATCCCACTAGCTGCAGCTCCTCGATCGAATTGAGAATGGAGCCGCATCCGGATATACACGCCAAATCCAAATGCGTATCAAAGTGAAGTCGAAGAGTGTGAAGCAGGGGTAAATTGAGGCGGGTAATCCAGAACGACATGGAGCCGTTGCCGCGGAATCGAAGATCCAGAGTCGTGATGGTGGGGAATGGTCTGGACGCCATCACGCCAGCAGGGAAATGATATAGATCGACGTCATCAATTTTAACGGTGCGAACCGCGCTGGAGTTGGACAAGACGATCAAAATCTCTTCCCAAGTGACAGGTCTGTCCTCCGGCAACTCGACTTCGCACGATGGATCGGCAGAAGTGGTGAAAGCCATGGTAGGCAACGGGGTATTGGCATGTCGGACTGATACGGTGGAGTACGAGGGGAACGGACGGCTGTACGGAGATGACATAGCAGAGAAAAGATTGTCCTGGACGAAGAGGTAGAAGTCGTGGAAGTCGGCAGTGCGGAACTGGACGAAAAATACGTCGAGGTCGTCCGAATCAATGAAGTCGAAGGACGAAAGGATCGACATCAACAGACCAGACGTAGCTGCGCTCACACGGAGCTCGACGCAGTTTGCCATCCTATCAGTAACCAGATCCAAAGCGTCGTCCAGCTTATCTTCCACAACGAAATAGTCGAAATTGGGGTCCGCCGCGCGGAAGGCGCTGCCATCTAGCGCGCGGACAGACAAATAAAACGGGCTCCCCATGGCAGAACGGGAAAGCCACGTATTGATGTTATCCAAGGAGGAGAGAGGCGTAATCACGATGCGCGACCAGAAGTTCGGCTCTTTATCAACCATAGACGTCCAATTGTGGGACACACGACGCAAGATCCCACGAAACCGCACAAAGTCCTCGATCGGCAAAGGAGGTTTGTAGCATGAGCAGAGCGATACTACAACCTCACCGATCTCAACGGGAAGATCACCGAAGTTGGTCGAGTGAGCCTAAGACATAGACGTAAGCACTTAGCTTAGAGACAAGAATTAACAACGCACTGCATCACGATATAGCGCCCGTCGGCGGAAATCACCGACGGTAAATACGTGTTCGGAAGAAGCCGAAATATTCCCAGGTCCGACAGCGAGAGAATTAGATTCGACGACACTAATAATTTTTTTTTAAAAAACGTTTAAATATACCACATATTAGCACAGGTCAACACCAGGACATACCTTTCGTCAAATATCACGGGCGTCCCGAACACGGTCAGTGGGCGCTCATCCAGTGAACCTCGCAACGATGGGCGGTAACTGTGGACATTGAGACCAGCCGTGCAGACAGATGGACGAGAGCCAAACCTTGGACAACTAGCGATATGAGAACCCACGACACAAAATCTCTGAGAGGCAATCTAACATATCGCATGCATGTCAGTTCAATGCGCCACCAAAAGCAACGGATAAACGAACCGAAGTAGAATGCGACATCGGACACAAAAAGGGATGAAAAGCGTGCGTACTATCAACAAGAATGGGCGGCTATATATGCGCTTGTATGATGCCAAGAGAGTTCTTGAACGATATTCCGTCACACAGTAGAAAAGAGACGACATTCGCCACCTGATAGCCAACCAATGCATACGAAGCGGATTATCTGCAATCCTAGCGAAAGTAACACAAGGGCCAACAATGGCAACGCTTATCGCAGAAAAGATATTCGCCGAGGCGGCGTAATCAATTCAAATCAGACGTCATTTAATTGCCAACTCGAGGGGGGGGGATCTCTCAGGTGAAACTGCGATCAAAGCGCAAGTATAAAAGCGTGCTGGCTGGATCTCGCATGCTCTCAGCTTGGTAAGGATCTACCCCGATATGACCTTCCGATCACCGCTCGCGTTACATTTATGCAGATCATCAGACGAACTACATCATCGCTATATCGAAGAACGGAACAGATCCTCACTCCATATAATAACGAGAGGAATATCTAATTAAATCAATCAAGAATAAGTAAACCTGCGAGCGGAACCAGTGAATGATACGTGCGACCTGAAACCAGCCCAACCCCGGTATTATACACCCGACTGATCACAAAGTCCGCCACATTGATGCGGAGCCAATCGATATCATCGTTGTCGATCAGGGCCAAATGAGGCCGTTTCATGCGCACTCTACAGGAAAGGGGTTCGCCTCGGCGAGAAGAATCCTCCATCATGGAAGACACGAGCTTACGCATATCTCCCGCGTGGACGTACCCCACCTCCAGGCTAAACAGCCGGGACGGAACACCTTGGAGTACGACGGGCCGGATGTCGCGCCACCATCCGCTGAAGGACTCGAAAACCGCCATTCTCGCTTCAGACAAATCGACGACCTCGAGCGTAGGCAACAGATTGAACAAGTCGGGCAGCGAGCCGGTATCGATAGGTCCCCACACGCTGAAACTGCGAATGCTAGACAACACCGTTGCGCAGTGCAACAACGTTCCGATGTGCGTCGCCACGTTTCGAACAGTGAGCACAGCGAGCGCGGGCGCCTTCACGTGAGATAAGAAATTGCCGGGAAATCCGTGTCGAGCAAACTCCAAGTCGATCAACTGGAGAGAGCGGGTTGCAAAAACGGTGTCGGACGGTGATACGGCCCAGATTAGTCCAGCCGTGAAATTGCGCATTTTTGACTTTCTAAGGATCCAGAAATGGGTCCGCGGACTGTTGGATGGCGCTCCGCTGAGGCTAATGATGCTCCGCGGACCCCTGTTCGGTGATACATAAGAGAGTCAGAGTGAGCTCCGAGCTGCTGATTGAGTGTTAATCATGCGAGAGGTGTGAATCAGTGTATGTTCGTGGGATTCTTGGCCCTTACCAATTGGGGGTCGGGATCGCTGTCATGTACTAGGAAGCACCGCCAGACTCAGTCCACAACCTATATGTAGGGGCGGATTGCGCTGCAAAGGCTAGACACATAAACAAGGAGATATATAAACATAAAAGCCCAGACCAAAGACAGATTGAATCTATTATCAACTACAGAGTTGTGGGAGAGACTGCGGCTAAGAGGTCGAGATACATGGAACGCAGGCTCCGCGGAGGCTATAAATAGCACGCGGAAGGCTTAGACAGCTCAGCGGCTCCATAACTCGATGTCCAGCTTGATCTATCTCATTCATAATGATTGCTAACTGCGAGGATCGAACACAGTCGATACCTAGCAGGGCCCAGACCACACGTGATGAGACAGACGCGCTCAGATCAGACAACAAAGACAAGCACAATCGATCCATTTCGGATCTAGTGCAGGAAACCAGATTGGGACATAGCATATGCGTGGCAGGACGGCTCCGCGGACCCGTTTAGCAGTTATTGCTTATCAGGGCTTGGTATACTTACCAACCAGGCCGGCAGGAAACGTCAGGACGGCAATATACGAATTGCGTCGGCAGCTCCGCGGGCAATTCAAATATACCCTTTATAGGTCGACGAGTCAAACAAGATGACTCGTTCGGCTTCAGAATCTCATCAAGCAACTCGGCATCCGTTTACGTGGCTGCCGCATATCAAATATCCCTACTCATTAGTCATTATCAGTTTATCATGTATTTATCAGAAGTAGTATAAAAGGCCTGCCAGAACCCGCAATGCCTCAGTTCATCCTTGCCCCCAGTATTGCTGTGACTACGGTCTAAAGCTTGCTTATACGGCGTTGGTGTCCTCTGGTCGGCTTCGCGGAGAATTGTTATCATACAATCTTTCGTTTGTAGTTGCTCATTAACAGAGATTTGGTTGTTGGCTCTTAATTTAGCTTTAAGGCACCTAAGCTCGCGTTGTTCACCGTAAGAAGTGTTCACGTATAAAACCTAAAGGTACTAGGGTAGCGAAGCCCAAGTCCATCGTTCAACCTCTTTGAGTGAGAACTTTGCCCTAAAGGTACTTTGGTAACGAAGCCAGAGTCCATTGTCAAGCCCGTCGAGGTTGTGACTTTGCCCCAAAGGCACTTGGGTAACGAAGCCCAAGTCCACTGTCAGGCTCGTCGTAGCGGTGTCAGTGCCCTAAAGGTACTTTGGTAACGAAGCCAGAGTCCACTGTTCAAACGTCTCGCATAGAGAGTTTGGTTCAGCGCCATATACCCACCACAGAGGCATACAGCTGTCTCCGCGGAACCCTCCGCTGGCTATATTTAGCTCCGCGGAACCCTAAAACTATCCAAATACCCTATTTACCTCGGTACTTAGGTGGACAACTCAGTCAGTTACACTGCTGAAGGACCTCTTTTAAGTCTATTAGACTTCGAAGTGCGAGTTTCCAACTACAAGTCAGAGAATTCAATCTTAGTCGCATACTACGACGAGACCCTGAACTCAATTCGCCTTGGTTGTGCATTAAGTGTGTGTGTGTTGTGTGGTTGTTTTGTGCGTAGCAGAGCAAGTCATATTTCATAGGCATAGCCAGACTCAGAGGCACCGTTTCAACGGTATGGTGAAAGGGCGAATAGGTCCCAGGCGGAGAACGCGTAAATTGACCGCGGTGTCGAATAAGGCGGCGAAAATAGATAGAGCAGGGGAATGGGCCGACGATGGATCGGATATTTTAAGCTCCACCAAATTGGCGAACAACGCGCCCGCTTTCCAACGAAGGGGCACAGATACGACATCCAAATATTCGAGAGCGGACAGAGAGTTGGCGAACCATGTACGGGTGACGAAAGGTCGACGATAAATCACATCAGAAGACGGATACTGGCTATAACCAGGCAGGTAGGAATAGCACAGGGTCAACGTCTTTAAGATGGGAACTTGCAAAACCTTGCACCGCTTCCGGGCGGACAGAAACGCGCCTGGATGTTCTGTCGCGAAGGTGAAGGACTTCCGACGATGGGAGTACGAACCGACACGATTGAATATCGCGTCCACCATCGATTGAACGGTTGGCGAAATAACAGGGGAGTCGACACACCGAACGTTGTGTAGGGAGATCTGGAGGTCGATGGCCCGCGTATCACCACAACGCCCCAGGACGAATGCGAGGTTTACCATCTTCACATGCTGATTCACTCTAAGAGTGGTCCAAAACGACGGGTCGGAGTACACGCGGTCCTGAGAGGTACAGCACGTCATTCAACAGATCAAGGGTTAAAAATAAAGCAAAATGCACCATCCAAGACTTAGACACGGAAGCCAAGTCTCGGCGGAAATTCGCCAAGCCCAGAGGGTCGAGTAGGCCATCTGGCATATTAAGTTTAACGACCTCGGTCCAGAGCTCCAAAGGGGTGTCAAATCCATCCTAAACCACAATTAGTCGGTATGCGAGCTCAAATCGCACCTTGAAGTTGTGTTTCGACATCAGAGTCGACGAAATTAGTACAGACAGTGTCAGGTAAACGAGTTGGAGAAGAATAGATGCAAATCGGCTCTTTTATAGAGCTCGCAAGCAGGATCAGATATCGGAATAAAGTTTGTAGCTCAGCGCCGAGACCAAGACCAAGCTCTGCAGGAAGCAAGTTCACGCACCGGAGAAAGTAGAAAGCGCGAGATCAAAGCCGAAAATAATCATTCGTTATCACATGGGGATAGCACTAAAAACGATCACATGTGGAACGCCACCAAAAATAGACGCATAATAGATTTCAACTACGCCGGGAAACGCGGGCGACAGATCGAGACGTAAACGGTTAAACAACAATTGTAAGTCACAGCTTGGCAATCCGCTTGATCCGCAGAGACGGACTCCCTATTCTGGCATATCCCGACACATAAAACAGCAATCCCGCCAAATCTACATGATGAAACGAAACAACATCTGCATTCAATATAATCAAGCATCGCGGACATAATAAAGAATACACTCACAGCGCCATTTTTGCTCGGGATCAGAATCAACGCGTGAATTGAGATATTCCATCTTGCGACCGCTTCCAAGATACACGACATTCGTGCGCCTATAGTGAGGTCGATCCTGCAAATACCAGGTTAGAGCACAAGGAGTGAAGCGAACACCATCGACGATCGTTATAGTAGAGAAGGCGTACCATGTGGAAATTTGTGCGGACTGGCACCAACATTCAGATCTGCGACGCAAACCCCACGTCTGATATACTAGAGCCAAGAGAAGAACGGAAAAAATGATTCCTGCAATCAACTTCAGTCGTGTATCATCGGAGAATCAGGAATCCGCCTTCTCACACATCTGCCGCCTATCATTACAACGAATCAACAGCATTTGCAATCCGCATAAAGCGCAGTATCAGCCAGCGGACGTCCACCCATATTACACCCAGTTTCCACCAATCCACTGAACACCTCAGCATGGTCGACACTATGAAGATTCGGAAAGGCCTTCTAAACGCGGCCAAACAATTGTCTAAAATAGCAAACAAAATACGGAGTACGAGGCGAGTAAACAAAGAGGCAGGAGAACAGGCGGAAACAATACATCAAATAAATCGCCGGGTACGCAATGCATCACACAATTAATTACATCACAAAGTCACCGCGATTTCGACAGAAGGACAATAAACCACCCAACAAAGCTCAGGACAAGAAGAAAGACACGGGGGCGATATCTTACCGGCAAGAGTTACACATACAAGTGGGAGCGGAGATTAACCGGCACCAACAGTTGTTTCCCAACGACTTCAAAGTACTAGAATTAACTACCCACCAAGAAGTGGATAGTGAACTCGCTCACATCATCGACGGGACAGTAGGGTTCGACATCGAGTTTGTCAACAGAAAACCAACGAAAGAAGAAGCAATCATATACACTCATTTTGGAAAGTCCTCACCGTACCGCAAAGCAGCACTCCTCGGATGGCAGGTGGTCGAGAAAGACAGTCATCCTGACTTCCCCGTCGCCTGGGATCACATTTCTATATGCACCATCCAGATAGCGACCACAAACAAGGCTTGGATTATCAACCTCACGAAAATCAGAGGTAGGCGGTCAACGCGACACCGACCGATTGAAAGCTGATATAATTGAAGCGTACCCTTACGAGCTGAGGCGCCTGATCACTTCGCCCAACATCAAAAAAGTCGGTGTAGGGCTCATTTCAGACATACAACGGATCTGGGCCGACCTCCGAGAAGACGCACTTAATATGATAGACGCAGGAATGATGGCAAAACTGTGGTTGGCAGAGAAATACGGAGACACAGGATACAGCAACCTCTCGCTCGAAATTAGCACGGCGGAAGTTCTGGGGTACCGGGTAAACAAAGATCTACAGACCAGCGACTGGAAGTCCGACCTGAGCAAAGAGCAGCTGCAATGTAAGTACGCAACGACTGCATCTTGCATTAAAGCTACTTACGCATCCGCCATCACAGACGCTGCGATAGATGCCATTGCGTCGGCCAGAATGTACCCCATTCTACAGAGGAAATTAGCCACAAAAAGCAAAAAGATCCGCCAAACCATACCCTCCGGGTGGTACACTTTCAATGCGAGGTATGGCGACATGGTCAGGGTGAAGAGAAACGCCGACGGAGAAGAAGTCCCATGGGCACCGAAGGATTGCAATTGGTTCTCGAACGGCAGATTCCAAGGATACCCGTAAAAGTAGATAAAACAATGCAGAATCGTAGCAGGCAAGCAAATACATGAGCCAGATACCAGCATGTAGCGTCACGGACCGATCAAATCAGTGGCACTGCTGACGGCAATCAACGTACCGATAGAAAGCCGAGCCGCAAGCAATACTCGGTTCACTACACATATATCAAAACAGGACATTACGCACGGACAGATAAATGTTTAGACCCGGAAGCGCGAGGAGGAGTAGCTGAAGTCCAAGCTAGAACGTGGACGGGTATCGGGAAAGGGCATCATATGGGATCTCGGCTAAACACGTGATGCTCTAACAATGCTCCATGTACACCACTACTGACGACGAGGACTTCGACGTTGCCCTCCGAAATAAAACAATGCGCCCGTTGTGTTCGGTACTTCGCACTTGACTCCAGTGACAGGGGACCGAGAAAAAAAGCTGCTCGACCTTATCTGACGCAACACATATTTTCGGAACGACCGGGGATAAAATTTGGGCGATGAACGCAAGGCCTATAAGGACATTTCAATTTTAGCAAACCGCACGGTACATCGATTAGACTACGACGTCAAAAGTATATTCAAAATTTTCAGCACTGAACAACAGACAGCTCTCCTAGATCAGAAGAAGCGACTGCAAGGTTGTCAGGCACCTCCCCGACGTGCCTACGCTCGTTATAAAAGTAGCTAAGTTCTGGTACGGTAACGAAATTCAAAAGAGCCAAATCCAGGTCCTGTAATGTGAGAACGTCCGTCTCCGACAGCGGCAAAGCCAACGCATGGTGATAAGTGATCCAAAACAAAGGTGTCTCGCTCCTGGACTTGACATAGAGATGGAGGGCATCCAAAGGGACGGCAGGCAGGTGGATAACCCTGAGGAGAGGGCAAACGGTGGCTGGAGCGGCGAAGAGCGGGAGGAGAACATCTTCGAAAGCTAATCGTAAGTCCATACAGACGACATTCTTCAAGCGCGAAAACAGTGAGGCTGCAATATTGTACTGGAGACTTCCGCTGAGTTCGAAGAACTCCACCTGCTGCAACGCCGACATCTCCCGCACCACTCCGCGGACGGCATGAGCGGGAAAATTGTGGAACCGCACCCGATTGAGGAGGGGCAGCGATATGCGAGACAGCAAAGTAACCGCCCACTCCGAATCGGCCCGAAAAGAAATTGAAAGGGTGACCAGAGAGTGCATGGTGAGAGGGGACAGTTCGCTGTCCTCGAAAGGAAGAACGCATGGCCCGCGAATGGTGAGTTCATGCAAAGTCACGGAGCACGCGGACAACATCGCCTGGAAATCGGCGACAACGGGCCGAGCGACGCGGGGGAGACGGAACAATTCGAGTGTGCGGAGGCTGGAGTAGTAGGTAGGGATGCGCCATGGCAGCGAAGCAGATACGAGTTTCAAATAGGTGACTTTGGGAGTGGACGAGCGGAAGATACGGGAAGGATTGCCGAACATAACGTCGGAGGTTTCGTACCGTCCAAAATTAGGACACGCGAGAGTGAGGGAATCGAGGGCAGGGACTCGGACGCTGAGCATCGACGAGACGAGGATGTGAGTGAAGACCACGGACGTCGAAAACATGAACAACCGGTGCCACCTAAGAGACGATCGCGACGCCAAGACAGCGAGGCAATCTGTCATGATGTGAAGGCGGTGGTGGCGTTGGGCGTAAGTGAGGCGCGAAAAGGGGACAAATCCAGCTGTAGGCTTGACCGACTGCGACTCGTCAAACACTATATCGACGTCCAGCATGCGGGACCCGGTAAGGGACAACTGATACTGCAAATGGGCGGGTACGGTGAAGCAGTCGATAGTGAATCTCGTCCAGAACAGGGGGCTATTTACGATGAAGCCCAGCCAGTCGTCGAGCTTGGAAGCGAGCTCGTCGCGAGCATGATTGTAAGCGTTGTAATCGTGACCCGCCTCTTCACAGTAGAACTCGAAAATGAGGCTCCACAATTCCAGGGGTATAACGACCCTGGAGCGCACACGTTCGCACGAGCGAAGGGCAGGGGAACACTCGATGGGCCATGCTTCGGCCATACGACAGTACGCCCGATCGCGAAACTCTGTGTGCACAAGGGTGTCAGCCATAGTCATAAATAAATGCATGGTCGATCACACACCTATTAGAGGGACGAGCGACATTGGTTAATAGAATGCAAGAAGTGCGAATGACAGAGGGCGAAAAAAACAAAAACGTAGAGAGACCGGCCGACGACCAAAGAACAGACGCACCTTATAAAGGTTTGCCAGGACTTACTTGTTTCCAGGCCGTCGATAGGCGGGACACGATTAATCCACATAGCACGCAGAGATCGACATCCAACGGAGAGCCAAGACATATTAGACGGAGGAATATTGTTCCCTGCGTTAAGCGAAGGAAGGTAAGCGAAAGAACATACACAGCCACTGTGATCATCAAAGCTAGCATCAAAACATGAGTACATCAAAGCATGGAAATCAAATCACGGATAGTGATACCCGCGGATGCAGGGAAGGCTCGGCGGGCCCCGGATGGCTGAGACAAGACCGAGGCGCGGAAAGGGGGGTGGGGGTGGGGGGGGGACGGAAACAAAAAAACCGAGCATTGCACAGAACAAGCAGGAGACAAACAAGTTGACCGGACATTAAACGAACTGGATAGTGGGTAAGTTACCAAACGAACGGCAAAGTCGAGAGCAAATTAATTAAACTATCCGGCTACGGTCTAAAGTACATTAGTAACGAAGGCTTACTATAAAATTAAACACGGGGAACATAAATTACCACTTACAGACAGAAACGTGATTGAAATTACCATAAATAGCAGCGATACTCCCATGCAAGATCTACGTCACTGGCAACTTTTGAAGTCGTCCTGGCGCTGAAATGCTTACAAAGAACGAGTCTAAAAATAAATTTTTAGGACTCGTAATAAACAAAAACAATATTTGAAATTCCTCTAAATTTTCGTCCCACTCGTCCCACTACAAGCAGCAGCAGCATCCAGACAGCCTCACACAGATGAGCAGCAACACATCTCACGCTACTCCCAGACGCCGGCCCATGAACGCGCCCTCCGACCTCGACAGGGAGAATGCTGCGCTCATATCGAAGACCAGCGCCAGTGCCGTGAAACTTGAAGGCCTCGAGCAGCTGGAGAAGAAATATAATGTTGAGGGCTCCAACACCCTCGACATTGTCTATGCGTGCCAGGAGAACGATGCTGCCAATGGTGAGTGGGCATCCGACCCGATTGACTTTTATGACTTACATTACATGCTCGACGTGATTACTGTCGTGCGTCCAGCCACGATCATCTATGGCGGTCTAAGTGCACATTTACTCGGCCGCAAGATAAACGGCTGATTCGGACTTACCGCCGGAAAGATACGAGATTAGATCCCATCCCCGCAAAAGAGATAAGGATAATCACGGCGTCTAACTTGCGGGGAAATCGTGGCATCCCGCAAGATATTTATAGACGTCGCCCGCAAGACAAAGTCGACCGCAAAAGTTTTGTTTCCAAATTTCTGAAATAAACCTGATAAGTTCATAGTGGAAATCAACCCTTAAAATTGACTGCAAGTAAGCCGAGAAAGGCGCAACAGCGTGTCAATTGAGGGTATGATCACCAGTGTATCAATCACAAAGCACGGAGACAGTAATAGATGAGTGTTCGTGAAGGTATAGGGTGCAGGTACTGTTTTTTTTGAGGCTACCAAGACAATGAGAATGAGCATAATCAAGACCCTGAGCTACTCTCGTGCCTCTGCTGGGAATGGTCGGCTATCTCGGGGATGTTAAATTGTCGGTCAAATCAACGGTACTTCAGGATCGAGCTCTTGAAGTAAATTTTCCAGTCAAATATCCGATGTTCACATGCGATAATTGATGCCAGAGGGTGCTATCCATTGCCTCCATGAGGCTGTGTTGGCGAAATATGAGGCATTAATGGTGCCCTCAAAGCCACTAAACAATCTCTCAAAAGCATAGCTCAATTCTTACCCTTTCACTGTGAGAGACGCTGTTGTCCCTGACGATGTGCATCCGGAGATCTGAAACTGAATCAAGAAGTAATGCAGCATTGATCAACTGAAAGGGCCGATTGCACAGAGTGGTTTCTGGGGCACATTAATATAATTCCCCCTTCATGGCCCTTTAGACATTTAAGCTCAATCAGTGCCTCATCGGGAGAATCTATGACCGTTTGGCATGGATGCAGAGAATGTGGCAAAGATCCTCACTCACCGGGAAACCGTTTGAAGGCTTCCAAATAGAGAAACCTAGCCTGCTAGGCTCATTCATTCATACTGAAATTGGTTTGCCAACCAAAGACCTCGCTTTAGAATTCCAGAGAGGTATCCAAGACTAGAGTAGTCATGAAAGCACAAAATACTAGAATCGCCGCGTGAAATGGGATTTCCCGACACTTAACGGCCCTCGGCCATCTCGGGGATGTCGACCTGGCTATCTGTTCACTAGTACAGGCATGGTATTGTGTTGGAAAGAGAGTATTGGCTACTCCAGGCAAGTGTGGTAACTGCTGGGCCAGTCTGCGGTGCCGGTGAAATTGTTCAAGCCAGGCTTTCCGCAGTCGATGCCTTGGCACTTGATGGTTGCACTTTCAACCATACCCTCATTGGGCACGTTGTCGTTCCTTTCTTCCTGACTTGTATTCTATCTCAGGAACACTCCTGGACTTCCCTCCATAGCCACTTCTTCTTTGACACTTTGTTTATGGACTGTGAATTATACTCTTGCATGCACTGTGGCTACGCACACTCAAATTAATAATTGCCCTGCCCTGGTGAACTGAGCCAGGGTCATTCGCAGGAAGTTTTGACCAAAGTTTTTTTGGAGTAAAAACTTGCGCACGCAACTTGTCTTTATCTTGCGGGCGACGCGTCTGTATCTTGCGGGCGATGTCTATAAATATCTTGCGGGATGCCACGATTTCCCCGCAAGTTAGATGCCGTGATTATCCTTATCTCTTTTGCGGGGAAGGGATCTAATCACCTATCTTTGGGGCGGTAAGTCCGAAATCAGCCGTTTATCTTGCGGCCGATTAAATGTGCACTTAGACTGCCATAATCATCGCCCAAACGGCCCAGCTGGAGAAGCTCCAGCGCGAAATAGCCGCCCTCAAGGCTGCTGGACTCGGTGAATGTAGAGCTCTACCATCTCCCTGACAACTAGTGTTGTCAAAGTTCGGTTCGGTTCAGGTTCGGGGCCTTTTTCTGCGAACGCCGAACCTGAACTTCCAGTCGGTTCGGGCAATCCTCCGAACCCCGAACCTGAACGCCAGGTTCAGGTTCGCCGCGTTCGGTTCGGCGTTCGAAGGCGTTCGAACCGAGAACCGAACTTTATTACAATCTCTACTGATAAAAAGTTGTATGCCGGTTGAAAAACATATATTAGTGACTCAGATGTCCTCCAAATCCTCTAAGCCAAAACCCTGCTCCGTAAGCTCTGCAATAAGTGCATCCATGCGCCTCGCTGCCATCTCCCCAGCACTTATCAGCCCATTCCGGTACGCACTCTTCAACAATTGCAAGGCTTCGAAGAGATCTATATTTAGTCTGTTGCGGAGTTTCGTACCGGTTAAAGTTCCGCTGGAGAAGGCGCGTTCAATCCGAATTTTGTGTGCATCCCAGTCCAGATTGTGCCATAGCGAAGAGAGAATCGATCGGTGGGTTGGATTTGGGAAGAACAGTGAGCGCGATCTCATACTCTATATAAAATTGGCGCACGTAGGGCCGCATATGTATGGCAAGCGATGTCTGCGCCCGCACATCCTATGGCCAAACGTGGATTTTTTTCACACCGGGAAAGGCTCACTGACCTCCCATTCTAGTCCCAAGGAGCAGTAGCTGGTGCCGCAAAACCAACTCCCATTCATAGCCAGTCGCTAAGTCGCAAAGGAAGCGGAATAAAGGGGGTATAGTCCTAGCAAACTTGCAAAATTGTCGTCGTGGTGCTCAGGCTCCGAATTCCCTGCGTATTGTACAATCAATGGACATATTGTGTCAGTAGCGGCGTGTCTGCGACAGTGTGACCAGATTCCAGAGACCAGTTTCTGGCTTGCATTATCTTGTTCAATCAGCTTGGATGTTCAACCAGAGATAGATAAAATTGAACCCAAAGACAGACATATGGCGTGGAGTGTTGTAGGTACCAGGGGAGACGAGATGTGCGCTAGGTACACATTACGCGGTGAGAAGGCACAGGAGTTACATAACCCGATGCCGCCAATCACACTTGGCCGCTTTCGCCGTGACGCGCCAGACTTTTTCGGAGTAAAATATGATGGCCGGGTTCGGCGTTCGAACGCGTTCGGCAGATTTCCTCATCTGTTGAACCTGAACCTGAACTTCGCGTTCAGGTTCAGCAAATCGTCGAACCTGAACCTGAACTTTGCGTTCAGTTCGGTTCAGTTCAGGTTCGAACCGATTTCCTGAACCGAACCTTGACAACACTAGCGCTGATGATCACTGGAAATCGACTCGCATTCCCGGCTGGTATGTAACCGTCGAGGAAAGGGTATCTTTATCTTGTGGCGGATTCACTGCACAGATGATTCAGCGACCGCACGATGAGTCCGATTTCCAGTCTGCCGGCATTGAATGAAAATAGGGCTACGGCATTTCATCTACAGCCGCAGGGTATACGGCTGTAGGTGAGATCAGCCGGTGGGTGTAATGCGGCTCGAGCGAAAATAACGGGTCTGGTAAAAGTGCCGCGGCAGGCGCGGCAGTGACGCGCTGTGACGCGGCGTGACGCGCGATTGACGCGGCACCCGGCGCGCTGCCTCCTACAGATCACACATTGCTTCGTTGACCCTCAAACCTATGCAAACAATGTTTACCAGCCTAAATTCATCATTTGAGGCCAAAAAACCCAGACCCAAATTTGGATCTGTTCAACACTAGTTAGCGCTAATTAGTGGTTGTTTTTGTCCGTACGCCTCTGCATCACCCCAACTGCCAAAGTACACCAAAGCTGACGCGTTTTGGTCATTTCTCTTCGCTCTACTTATATCTCCCTCTAGCTAAAAATATTGAGCATAAGTTGGTCCAGTAATGAAATCGATGTTGGAAGGTAATTTCATTCCATTCACCACCCCGCATGAAGCTTAGTTACCACAAATGAATCTGGTTTAACACAGCATCACAGACAAATTCTTAGACCCTGCGTAAATCGGCTCAACGACATCGTTCCAACGCAGATCTGTTTGGTCTTTGTTGCAATGAATGTCCAGTTTTTAGGGATCCAAATTGCTCAATGTATAGTTCCTTCAAATTAGTGTGGATTATTGCTCTGGTGCCCACTTTGACCTGCAGCACCGTATGCCCGTTATATTGGATTATAACTTTGTTTGACAGATCCACGAATAACCCATGATTTTTGAACTATGGCAAGTTATGCAGATTGTCAGTTATTCAGATTCTAATAATTCGTTTGCCATGTTTGCTAGCTATGGTAATTATGGTCTATGTTTCAGTGTTCACTGGTGAGTCTTCCAACATTTATTGGAAGCAAATTGCGTCCTATAGGGAGTGAACTACAAATCATGTCCATAGATATGCATAAGTGCTCAATCTTGGCCTGGAACAATTCATTTGCACATGAAATAATCAATGAGCATGAGATAATGGATTCTCAAACATGAATTAGTCGGAGATAAGTAAGGCAGAACTTGTCTAGGTAACGCGGCTTTGACGCGGCAGTGGCTGTGTTGACACGGCGTTGACGCGCACCGGCGCGGTACTGACGCGCACTGACGCGGCACCGGCGCGCATCGACGCAGCGGGTGACGCGGCAGCAGCGCGGCTACCACCTGGTTACGAGATCATTTTAGACGTCCAAACGAGTGTTGGAACATATTTTTTCATGTTTAAAATGGTTTATAAGATCATATGAGCAGAGCAATTTGTCAAATCGTCTAATAATTCTACCTGAACACCTATATCTGTGCCTAAACATTCTTGGTTGGTTCCCTAGAATCTTCCTGAAACATTATAAACGTGATTTATGCATAGTAGATGCCTAAAAAACGGCAGCGGTAAGTTCAAAAAGATGTCGCATCATGCCGCGCCGGTCCGCGTCAATGCCGCGTCAGTGCGCCTGCCGCGTCATTTTCTCCGGACCGGAAAATAACTACCACAGCGTGGCTATGCCCCGTGACTGCAATTCTCATTGCAGTGCAAAAGCTGTAGACCCACCCTTTCTCTTCCTTCTCCTCAATGCCACCATTGACCCGCCAGCGGACACTTGAGAGCCTCCGTAGCTGGTGGTCGGATAGCAACCCACTAGTAACCCGAGGACCCACGGTCAACCTCCATGCCGCTTCGAAGCCATTGATGAGACTCTTGTACCACCGCCAGGTGCTAAGCTTCATCAAACGGAATCAAGATACACCACTCTCGGAGGAGATGTTGCAGATCTGCTCAGATTACCTCGCGTATGGTACCCGTTTGCGTTAGAACTCTGCTGATAGACCTGTAGATTTAAATATCTGTCTGCTTCGACGAAGAGTATGATTCTGAGCGAGGTTAATGACAAAGCGTCGCGGTCTGAAGATGACGCCCGTGCTGTTGTGCTTTCACCGGTGTTGAATCAGGTCACGGAACTACTTGAGTCCCCGTCCACCTGGATCCGGGGAGTGACATGCTTGCTTGTGCGTACCCTGGCATTCAACGATACCACGGCCGCACCCATGTTGGCACTGAACCCATGTATGCGACTCGTGTCCCTCCTACAGCAAGTTCTATAATTATTCTTGAGTACGGTGCTGATACAAAGACAGGGACGAAGATCTTGACGTCGTGCACAATGCAATATATGCGTTCTCCGAGATCACCGCCTGGCCGGACGGCGCGCAACGTGCTGTGGCAGCAAATATTCTCGACCATCTTGTAGAATTGCTTGAATCTCCGAACGCCGGGGTCCAGCGATGGACATGTTGGACAGTGGGGCAGCTGGCCTTTCACGAATCCACGGCTGTGGCTGTGTTGGCGATGAACCCTTGTCTGCGGCTCGTTTCCCTCCTGCAGCAAGTTCTCTCCATTGTTTTTGAACAATTTGCTGATACAAACACAGGGACACGGATCTTGATGTGGTGGAGGGTGAAATATTGGCGCTTTCCAACATCACCCAATGGCCGGACGGTGCGCAAGATGCTGTGACAGCAAATATTTCCAATTATCTTGTGGAATTGCTCGAATCTCCTAACACCGGTGTCCGGCGATGGACATGTTGGACGGTAGGCCGGTTGGCCTCTGATGAATCCACGGCTATGGATGTATTGGCGGTGAACCCTTGTGTGTGGCTTGTGGCCCTCCTACGGCAAGTTCCCACTTTTGGGCTTGAACAAGGTGCTGATATAAACACAGGGACACGGATCTTGACGTGGTGGAGGGTGCAATATTGGCGCTTTCCAACATCACCCAATGGCCGAACGGTGCGGAAGATGCTGTGGCAGCAAATACTGTCAACTACGTTGTCAAACTGCTTGCATCTACGAGCACCGGGGTCCGGCTATGGACATGTAAGATGGTGGCCCGGCTGGCCTCTGATGAATTCACGGCTGTGGCTGTATTGACATTGAATCCTTGTACACGGCTCGTATCCCTCCTGCAGCAAGTTCTCTCTACTCTTTTTGAACAAGGTGCTGATACAAACACAGGGACATGGACCTCGACGTGGTGGAGGCTGCCATATACGCACTTTCTTGGATCAGTTATTATCCGGCTGGTGCGCAACATGCCATGGCGGCAAATATTCTCGACTATCTTGTGGAATTGCTTGAATCTCCGAACACTCTGATCCGGCAGTCGGCATGCTGGACGGTGGGGCGGCTAGCCTTTGACCAATCGACGGCTGTGGCTGTATTGGCAATGAACCCTTGTGTGCGGCTCGTTTCGCTCTTGCAGCAAGTTCTCTCTATTCCTTTTGAACAAGGTGCTGATACAAACACAGGGACCCGGATCTCGACGTGGTGGAGGGTGCGATATACGCACTTTATCGGATCGCCTATTATCCGGCTGGTGCGTAGCATGCCGTGGCAGCAAACATTCTCGACTATGTTGTGGAATTGCTTGAATCTCCGACCACTCCGATCCGGACAGACACATGCTGGACGGTGGGCCGCCTGGCCTCTCACACATCCATGGCTGTGGCTGTATTGACTTTGAATCCTTGTGTGCGACTCGTTTCGCTCCTGCAGCAAGTTCTCTCTGTTCTTTTTGAACAAGGTGCTGATAGAAACACAGGGACACGGACCTCAACGTGGTGGAGGGTGCGATATACGCACTTTCTCAGATCACCCGGTATCCGGCTGGTGCGCAACATGCTGCGGCGGCAAAAATCCTCGACTATCCTGTGGAATTGCTTGAATCTCCAAACACTCCGATCCGGCGGTGGGCATGCATGACGGTGGGGCAGCTGGCCTATCACGAATCCACGGCTGTGGCTGTCTTGGCTGTGAACCCTTGTGTGCGGCTCGTGTCCCTTCTGCGGCAAGAGTCCTCCATTTTCTTGAACAAGGTGCTGATATAAACACAGGGACACAAATCTTGACGTCATGGAGGGTGCGATATATGCACTGTCTCATATCACCCGAAGGCCGGACGGCGCGCAGGCTGCTGTGGCAGCAAATACTCTGGACCACGTCTGCGAACTGCTTCATTCACCGATTCCGAAGATCCGAAGGTGGACATGCAAGATGCTCGGAAATTTAGCCTCGCATGAGTCCATGGTGGACGCTATCCTGGCCCTGAAACCCTGTGCGCAGCTCGTCACACTCTTACAGTACGTCCCTGGCCGGCAGATAATAACTTTCCGAGCTCACTTGGACTAGCGACCGCCATTTTCATGTTCGTGAAAGCGCGGTCTCCGCTCTCGCGAATATCAGCGAATCCATCGCCGGCGTCACAGACCTTCTTCGCACAGCAATCCTGGAGTACATCTCGGAACTCATGGAGTCTGCCGATCGCGATATGCAGTTCAACATTTGCCTAATTCTGAGGAACCTCACTCGCTACCCGCTCAAGAATTCTCTCTAAATTTCTTCCCATGATTCATAGTAAACTATGTCGATACTAGGATTCTCGTTGGATCATTCATACAATTGTGCTTATCTACGCTATGTAAACGATGCTTGTCTTGTATTTAAATTATATGCCGAGGTTTTTGGTATTGTGCAAACTTACACCTGAAATTTTCAGCATTGAGAACCAATGGAATGGCCCGTGACAATGCCCACGGGTCGTTGCTGTAAGCAATAGAAGCGTTCCACCAGGGGTCGAACCACCGTCGTCCCCCTTTTAAACGAACGATTAGTAAAGTTTCCCACTTACTCAGAGGTATAATCTACGCCATTGCACAGATTCTGGGGTGAATTCCGATATATATATAACTGCAGCCTATACCACGAATAGACCGCTTATTCGTTGTTGTGCTCACTGATCACCTTTCAAATGGATATCAGAACTCAATATCCCGTGAGATTGAATGGCAGTCCTCGGTCCGCCATCTTTCCTGCTGGCCATGGATGTATCCAAAGTCCACACTACTGACCGGATGTTCTTTTGCGAACTGGAACCAGTTGGATATACGGCGTGATGGGTGAGGATCAATAAAATGGCACAGGAAGTTGTGGAAAGTCCGGCTGTGAAACTGAGATAAGATAACCAGACAACCAAGCTCAGGCCTAGAAAATATTGAAGTGGAGGGTGCGGGTTTAGTAAAATATCAGATCAGCGAAAAACGTAGACGACGAGGAGAGAGAGATTGCGATTTATTTCCAGAATCAACGACGCACATGAGTATATGCCCGACTCGGAGCGGATTGCAAAGCGTGCGTCGAGCAGACTTTACATCCTTTAGGATTGGCATCGAATCAAAATTGGAAGCTTGAAGCTGTTCTCGTGCGATGTGGGTTTGATTATTCGGCCTGCATGCAAAACAATGGAACGCACGATTTCCAGGTTAGGGATGACCTCCGAAGATGAGCATATTATCTTGTTGGCGTAGATGCCGTACGCTGGAATAGCGGGGCTTCGATATCCAGGCGTCCATTCGCTATTAATATTCTCGGACGGAAAGAGCATTGTATCATGAATTTATTGGAGCACATACTTTGGACGAGATAATCCACCGGCGAGCCACAAAGTCGCAGAGGCGCAACGAGGTAAAAACGGTATTTGTGTAAGATGAATGTTTGACGGTACAAGCGCTGGAAATAAAGGTTGGCGTCAATACGGAGGAATACCAGGACGCACCGTGTCAATTGCGCACGTACACTGTTGTAGTTTCAGTGCGCCGCCGTGGGACACGGATTGGGCATGAGCGCAGTGGGGGGTGCGATAAAATGAATCGAATGGGGAAGAACTCGGATGGGGAAGAAAATCGGCTTGGGAATGCGTCCAGCGAGTCCAGCGCTCTTTGCAGACATCATGTTTTGCAAACCGTAGTAAATGATAAACCGAGTAATGGAACGAGAACTTCAGTCTTCAGGAACTTGAATTTCCGGGTAAATGATCCAAATGCAGCAAGGGGATCAGAGTACAGCATTCACGGAATATTGAAACATGTGAGAGGAAAAGAAGACGGGCAGGCCACGAGTTGAGATGGGAAGATCGTCGAGGTGAAGAGTAAAGAGGCACGCTCGGAAATCTCCGGCACAATATGGCTGTGCTACGGTATGATCCGATCATTCGATGTGATCGCTCCTTCCCTCACCAAATCTTCCCTTCTCCCTAGGCCTCGAGCTTGCTTCTCCATCTCGCGGCGCTCCAATACACACCTCTTCCCTCGTGCTCAACACCATCGCCGAGTCCGCCATGTGTCCGTACCCGCCGACGCCCGCCATCCCGCCATGGGTCACTCACCCGGCCCTCCACGCGCCGCGTCCTGTCCACCCCCACCCAACCAGGCGTGTCGGCATCGGCCTCTTGCCCCTCACGGCACGCTCCTCTGCCCGGGGCCCGCACGCCCGAGCGGTGGGGGGCCTCAGCCTGCCGGCGGCGGCGGTGCGACATCGGCTGCGAGCTCGTTCTCCACGGCCTGGGCGTGCTGTGGTGCCGATGCGGGGGATGCAGGCTGCAGTTAGACTGGTGACCTGTCTGTATACGAGAATACTGTCGGTAGACACTTGTGTCTCGTAGACAGATCGGTTACCGGTCTAGGCTGCAGTGGTGCTGATGTGGACCCCGAGGCGCCGGTGCCGACGCTCGACGTGACTCCGGAGTTACTTGCTGTGGATCAGAGTTTGACGCGGGGCGAGTCGAGGAGCTGTGCGTGTCTTGTTCTCATTCTTAGATTTGGTATGTTGATTTTTTTGTTGTGTCTTTGTTTCAGGATCCGTATACGCTCCTCCCGCCCGCGACCCTGCTGCCGACGTTCAAGGGGCGCACGCTGCAGGTCTCGTCCCGCGTGATCAATGCGATGTGAAACAACACCGTTGGTGCGCCTCCTTCTCTACCTCCCATTCTGTCCTTTGCTCACAATCTTTTTTTACCTAGTGCGCCGCCCTGCACGCCCATACGACCCAGCGGCAACAACAAAAACACGCGCGCGCACGCGGCGATGACCTCGAGTTCAGGATCTGCGGGCTCGCGCCGGCCTCCAGGGAGTTGACCGATCCATACCCCGCTCGGACGCAGCTGAGGGCTTGGGGCCGACTACGGCGGATCCGCGGGTGCGAGCATATTGGTACGGGCGGCAGCGGAGCATGTTACCAACGGTGCGTAAAATCTGTGTATTTTTCACCCGAAAGATCTCGCTGCGTTCCCCGCTCTCATCCCCAAGCAGGTCTCCGCTGGTGTTTGCAGCGAGCTGCGCTTCCCTGGCGCGGAGCATCAAACACACGCCTGCATATGCCGGTGCGTATTCGTGATCTCCATCCTATCTACGTGTTTGCTCACGTCGACTTGCATACTTACCGCGTCAAGCACTGAAATGCACCAGGCGCGGGCTGTTACCGGGATTTCGCACGAGTCATCCCGCGCTACCGTATCGCATCCATAAATATATTCCGTAGGCACTCAAATATATTCATTGCATTTCAACTGAACTATCTGCGTGTGAATCCGCATTCATTGACGGTGATTTATTATAGCTAGCACCTGCACAGCACGCACCCGGCTGGCTGGTAGTGATCGCAAATTGGGGGCTCCTCAATCGACTTTCCTCGCTCGCTCCTGACTTCGCTTTACTACTCTCCTGTCCTAATTCATGTCAGCATCAACATCACATCAAATTATTCCTTGTTGTTCTCTGAGTTGAGTGTTGAGTGTTGATGAGTCCACGCTGTGTTCCCGGAGCTCGAAGGTACGCATGCACTCGGCTAATTAACAATGGCATAAATGTACATGCGCAAGAATTCGGGGTGAGATCCAGATGCATGCAAGGATGGAAGAGGGAAGAATGTACCGCTGGCAACCGAGAGGGCGGATGCTAAAAGCTGAGTGCAGCACTCCTACTATAATTGCAGAGACGTAGAAGCCAGCGAATCACAGCAGATGTACACCAGGATACACTACATTTTGATGGCCCCTCGGCCGACCTTGATCGATGTCGGCTGAGGACGGCCGAGGTTGGCCGAAGGGCCTCAACCAAGTTGGGCGAGGGGAGTTGGCGCGATGTCGGTCGAGATTGGCCGAGGGTTGGTCGAGGCTACCTCGGCCGGGTTGGGCGACCTCCCAATTTCTGCCCAAGCACCTCCAGCATCTCTGGCGCCTTCGGCTGGCCTTCCCACAGCCCATGTGGGAGTGCGGCTAATTTTAGTTCTGTTGATTTGGCCGAAGCAATTAGCTTGACACTTGCGCTCTTAGGTGACTGGGTAAAAACTCGTAAGGAGCTGGGGGCTAGCTAAGGTAGGCGACAAGCACTCACAACCAACCCCTGTCACATCAGTCACATGCGTTTAAATCGGGAGAAATGAGCGCGATAAATGAAAACTTAATGTGTACAAGTAGTTTAAGCGAGGTTATGAAAAATTTGGCTCCAACATTTTATAACTGTATACTGCCCCTGTCCTCTCAAAAATTGATGGAAGCAAAGGACTCAAATTGGTCGACTAGATGCAGAGATAGTGCAAAATTATTCATCATCTACTCCATCCCGCCTCCAGGCCTCTGCTATTACCCGACGAACCTCATCTTCAAGCAGACCCCCAATAGAAGCAATGAACCGCTGACTTTCTGCCAGTTGCTCTGCAACATTTTCTGTGCTTTTGTAACTCTCCCTTGCAGTGAGCCAAAGGCCAACCTGCCAAATCGCCCGCCGGAGATCGTAGAACTGATATTCCTTCCAGAGAAGCTTTGCAGCAGTGTCTTTCTGCTCCCCTCTTGCCACCGACAGCGAGTACCTGAGCTCCTCGGCCTCTGAAATGAGTTCCATCACAGTGCCGTCGTGATGCTTTGCTTCCAAGGCCTGCTTTTCAAGGGTTGCTGCGTAGTCTTTGAACCACTGGAGTTGTTCTTCTGTAGTGAGACCAGCTACAATTGTGATATTTATCATGCATGATCCGAAAACACTGTAGCACATACCGTTGGCATCCATGATGGTGAATAAAGATAACAATTCAAATCACGCTGACACACTTGTCCAATTTGCCCATATTACACTCGATAAATTATTACAGTAATCCGGCTGCCTCTATCTCATCCATTATACGTATTGCGAGTGTTCTATGACTGGGGTATTTCCGTGCCGTCCATGCAGCGTGAGATCCGTTCAAACCGATCTCATATGCATCCATGAATCGTTCCGAGCGATTGGCAAATCTGACAAGGTTTAGAACTCAAACGTTGGTCGGAAGACTCGAACTTACCGGCACATGGAGATGAGGGGGACAGCATCAAGGGCAGCCAATGCATTCGCCTCCAGGGCATCCTCCCGGGAGGACTCGGGGTTGAGTCGATATAAACGTTTAGCATAGCCCCAGCATTGCTCGATGAAATTGAGCTCACAGTGGAATTTGGGGAGAAAAATGACCTGGAATCCGTGTTTCTCGCAGTCGATCTCAAGCATTGATTTGACGTTCTCGAAGTCGGGCTGGTTGTACAGCATTCGGCAGCAGCAGCAGTCCAACGCAGGTGGAGGGCATTTAAACCCTTTGCACTGCGCCAACTTACCAGTCGTGTTGATTCCCGGTTCCTCCAAGAGCGCGAGCATGCTCTTGAATAGCCCAGCCTGCGGATGACCCTCGGGATAGTACAGTTGTTGTGGTTTCCCATCGAACTCGGTGTCAGCCATGCGAATTTTGTGTTTGCAGTATGCGCCAGTGCTGGAATAAACCTGTGCCCCATGCTCGTCACGCAAGTTTACCTCGACAGTGAAATTGGCTGATGGTCCCTTTGGCATTTTCGATGCGGACAAGGATCCCTCCGGACGTTTAAGATGTGTTGTAGCATTGTCGTAAATGAAGACGTGGTCCTCATCTGGATAACAATCGTTGAGAATATCCATTGTGATCTGTGCCTGCGGAGATATCAATACTGTGAATATAAATGTGTTGCACACTTACCTGCTTGCGGATTTCGACGTTGGTGAAGTAACCATCCTTGATCTTCCCAGGGCTCATCACGACTCGTGCTCAGCATGTTTCATCGGGTGAACATAACCAGCCGTATTTCGACGAGACAAAATCAGCCACCATCAATGATGCACCCTCACCCTTCGCATAGGGTTTAGCTGGTGCATCCTTGTGATACCATGTCTTGCAGCGGCGATCGTGAGCGTAAAATATACTCTCATCGTGGAACCAGACCACCACTCGTCTTCCTGCAACGTTCGGCCCAAACTCGGGGAGATTGTCCCGTGACCAAGCATCCATCCGCACTCTGATTTTGCGCCATGCTGGAAGGAATTTATCCCTCCGATATGCAACAACATCCGGGCGTTCATGGCCATCGGCATATTGCCCCTTCTTGGGATGCATCCATCTGGGTATATGTCAGCGAAACGAATTAATAGCTTGAATGATGAACTCGCCGAAAGCCGAGCTCCTTTAAATAACGTTCAGCGGTCCGAACCGAAATCTTTCTCGAAATGCCATGCTTCTCCATGATCTCGGGGCGGGCGAGAAACTCGACTAACTTATGTGCCTTAATGTCCTTCCCGAGCTCCTGGAGATAAAGGTTGATCTCCGACTTCAACTCCTCGTCGACCAACATAGACGTTGTCCAATAGCCACTCTGAGGAGAGTCCGCCCATCCCGCCGCCCCCGCCATTAGCCGCCATCAGATTTCGTCTTACAAATCATGGGGTTGCCATACTGTACTATTTCGACCGTAGGTTCAGGCAGGTGACGGAGGGTCGTGAACTGAAAGGATTGGGTGGCAGTACAGTCCGGTCCGCAATAAATCGGCGGACCAAGAGACGCACTTGGCGAGACCAGTACAATCCCTTCCCGAGTGAAACAGCAGCTTGAAGGGAAGAGGCTCCCCAAAGTCCATGTGTTTTAGATAGTGATGAGGTGTAAAAATTGAGCATAGTTTGCATTGATTCCATATGGATGCAGATAAATGGCTCATGTCCCGGATCGATATAGCCCTTTCCTCTTGGTTGATGCGGCCGAAGCAACTCACGCAAGTCCTTCAGTGCCGCCTCGGCCATAACAACAGTAGGAGCCTCCCGAAGCTTCCCATTTGGGAGGGGCATCTCGGATGTAAATAGATTCGAGTGGGAGGGCTCTGCCGGCTGGGCAGTACTGGTTGAGGCGGCAGCTCGGGCCATTTCAGCCTGAAGTTCAGCTTCCACATCGTCCTCGGCATCAGAGTCCAAGGGCCCAGAACGGCCGGCGAGCACAGAAACATTGTCCTCATCCGGAACTTCCTCCACGGTAGCACGCCGTCTCAGCAACGAAGGAAGGGAGAATGTGTGGTAAAACTGATCCGGGGCAGACATGGGAGGCACAGACACCGTGCCGGCATGGAAAAAGCCTGTATAGGGAAGCGGCCGAGGTGTCGAGTCTGTCAGATGTGACACAAGGAAGACATCCGACACATTATGTGGGAAGATACTGTCTGGAGCCGCGGAGTAAGAGGGAGAGGGAGGCGGGGATATCTGGGTGTGTCAAGAGATGAGCAAAGAACATGCGCGACGCGTCTGACAGGCCAATACGACGCGTCAATATGAGTGTACATACATTCTCTTTGCAATCAGTTTTCCTCTTTTTCCGTGGTGACAGCCACTCAACTACGCCCTTGGCAAAGTTCCCAATACGTGCGAGGATGAAGCCACACTTTTTGGCCATCCTTACAGTCAAATAATGGGGGCCAGAGCGCGCAGAGAGACAAAAGAGACGAGAAGATGGTATCAAATGCATCTACATATTTGGCCCTCTATCTGAGTCAAAACAGAGTATATCAACCTCTTCAGGACGACTATCTGCACATTTTGTTGGGAGCAGATTTTCGAGATCCTGACACAGGATTATTTGACGCGCTTTTCTCTCTAATTTACCCAGATTTGGACGTGTCACGCTTGCTTACATAAATGTTGGTTGTGAGTGCTTGCCTACCTTACTACAGCTTATATACTTATTAATTATTTATCTAAAATATTCTACTCAATTCCAAGTCCTTCAACTGCTGAGCGAGCAACCTTGGGCTGACTGATGTCAGCCGATCGGATCACTAAATTTGATGCACCATCAATCTCCAACAAGCTCGCCAATCAAGGGTGGTGCCCATCCCCACCTTCTCCAACTACGAGAAAATGCCAGAGGATTGGCATCAAGTCAAACTGAGTTTGACCAGGCTAGGCCGAGCCAAGGGGTTGGCCGAGGTTGGCCGAGGCGGCGCTAAAATGTAGTGCCTAGTCACGGTGAGCCTGGGACGTCTGCTTGGGAGGGTACACAGGAACTTGGGGTGGGTTGTCTCTGATAATCATGAGACCATTGGGGAGAGTTCACGCCGGCGGTGCGCGATCTGGTGTCATTTTCCTGTGCGGTATCAGATGAGTCTTTACTTCCCTATTCCCTAGACCACAGCCAACGCTGTCCTGCAGGAGTAACCCGTCTCATTTTGGACGAAATGATCCCGCAGCTCCAGGTTCTTCCTTGAGGCTAAAGGATGCAACTCTGCTCCGAACCACGTCTGCTCTTTTCTGCTGCACTTTATTCACCCAGAGTCGCTCGTCGTTTTGGATTTTCGCTGGTGGGATATTCCACTCGATTTTAGTCGCGGGTCCTGAGCTGAGCCGCCCGCCGTCGCGAGCACTTCCTGTGATTTTCTGTGCCAGTTTTTTAATCTTCCCAGAGCGCGCGCAGATGCAGCGAATAAATGCCTGCTCCCAGAACTGACATCGGGAATGTCAAATTTCGATACATACAAGGCACAGGAAAGCCTGCACGAAAAGGACTGACATTCAGCTTCACAGGATATAAATCAACACCTACTTGTAAGCCTCAAGCCTTAAGGAATTTCAATTTCGGGTTGGCACAAAATTCATAGCACGACATTGCCCGTAGGGAAACTTCCAATACTATCAATGTTGCCCTATGATCATAGTATTCTTGGTCATTTTGTATACTGCATAGATAAGGAAAATGTCCAGTATGATTATATAAATTGGGGGGAGAGGGTGCATACACAATCTTGTACTTGATCATGGATCACGGGAAGAACTGTCGGGAGAAGCACCCTGGTGCCCGGGCTTGTAGCGCACAAGGTTTCTCAGGAGTAGGCAAGTTTTCGCCTGCATCGCACGATCACCAGACTCCATGAGGTCCGAAACAGGCTCCAATATTCCTGTATCGATGATAGCCGTGATGCCGGCCGTGAATTTGCTAATGTTCGCAAGAGCGAAGACCGTGTTGTTACGAGCGGGAGAATCAGTGTCCCTGGTTCAAGTGAGCACATATTGTCATTTTTTGAATTCAACTAATGACTCACCACAAAAGCGATACCAGGCGCACGCAAGGTTTTATCGCAAAGACGGCCTGCACGACGGACTCATCCAACGCCAAATTCGCCAGGATTCCCGCCGCCCATTTCCGGACCGTCGCATTCGGTGATTCAAGAAGTTCCAGGGCGGATTCCAGAACGTTCGCCTCAACTACAGCTTGTGCTCCGTCGAGCCAACTGGAAATGTTACACAGTGCTCGCGTTGCCTCCCCAATAACCTCGATATTTGCATCTCTAGTCAATGTCAGAACCATTTTGAAGAAGCAAGAGGTGAGACACACCGCAAGAGCGATATAAGGCGCACACAGGGTTTTATAGCCAAGACGGCCTGCACCGTGGACTCAAGCTTCGTTAAATTCCCCAGCATCCCCGCCACACACCGCCGGACTCTCGCATTCGGTGATTCAAGAAGCTCCATCGCGAATTCCAGAGCGTTAGCCTCAACCGCACCTTGTGCTCTGGCGGGCCATTGGGAAATGTTACACAGTGCACGAGTTGCCGCCTGAATAACCTCGATATTTATATCCCTTGTTAATGTTAGAACATTGTTGAAGAAGCAAAAGTTGAGACACACCGCAAGAGCGATGCGCAGGGTTTTATAGCCAAGACAGCCTCCTCCGTGGAGTCATGCTTCGCTAAATTCGCCAGTATCCCCGCCGCACCTGTCCCAACCCTCTCATTCGGTGATTTAAGAAGCTCCATCACAAATCCCAGAGCGTTAGCCTCAACCGCACCTTGTGCTCTGTCGAGCCATTGGGAAATATTACACAGTGCGCGAGTGGCTCTTCAATAACCTCGATATCATTACACCTCTAGTTAATGTCAGAACATTGTTTAAGAAGAAAGAGTTGAAACACACCGCAAGAGCGATACGAGGCGAACACAGGGTTTTATAGCCAAAACGGCCTGCACCATGGACTCATGCAACGCTAAGTTAGCCAGTATACTCGCCGCCTCTTCCCGGACCCTCTCATTCGCTGATTCAAGAAGCTCCATGGCAGGTTCCAGAATGTTCGCCTCAACGGCAGCTTGTGCTCCGTCCGGCCAACGAGCAATCCAACCGAGTGCATATGCTGCCTGCGCGATAACCAACTGATTTTGATCCCTAGTTCATTGTCAGAATGTGGTTCAGCAAAGCCTACCGTAAGAGAGCTACCAGTCGCAAACAGGGATTCAAGGCCAAGACAGCTACCACTGTAGATTCTTGAATACACAGATTTCCCATGAGCAAGCACGTCTCGCTCTGGAGCTGGGAGATTGATATGGTGAGCTGATCAAATACATTTGAATGCACTACAGTGTGTGCGTCTTGGGACTGGTGCGTTCTAAAGCGAAACTCACGCAGAATCATGGTCTTCGTCCTCTGCATAACATATTGACACCTACGCAACAAGTCAGCACCACTTCAACTACTATCTCTGACTAGGAAGCTGGCCACTTGCTAAATATATGTATGAATAGTACCAAATGTTAACAACTTGGACTTGGGGGATGGACTACGACCGCTGACGCCCATCCATGCCAAAATTTGAGGCGGAATGTTGCATTGATCGAAAACTGTACTTCGTTTGATCGCGGGCCGGAAGGTGAGAACATCATTTTCTTAATACCGAAAGGCCATTTCACCTGTTTCTCCACCAATTATTGGTCGATCCACAAGTTTTGGGGCTCATTCTGACCGCAAAGGTCTTGCGCTCATCACCTAGATCAAGGGCTTCCGTAAATTTAGTTTCCCCCTCATAAAACCTCAAGGACGAACATGATGTGCCCTGAAATACCTCACCGCTGCGACCTCAATATGAAAAAACCCTTTGACCCTACCAATCTAGAACTTCACATGGTCCATTATGATGTATGAAGCTTCAGTTGCGAAGGTAGACCACTATTATATCTGTTTTATATCTCTCTCAGTGTCGACCATGCACCAAATCAGCCAATTTTCTCTAGTACCAATGTCTAAATGCCGGGTTCTCACCAGTTCGACTCAGGAGTGGAACCCCGTGCCAAGTATGTCCATCTACTTATTATGAAGCTGTATGAAGCTTATTTTGGGCAACTATGTGCTCTCACTCTTACGCTGCAGTCGTTTGATCAGCAGTATGGATCCCGTCGCACGTGCCTGGCATCAGAAGCACTCAGTTCTACCATTTCTCTAGGTTCAACATGCCCTTTTACCATCTACAATACTGTACAGTTTCCAACCGGTCAATGGGACACCACCACTCACTGGGACAGTCAAACAATTTGCCTCGTTGGAGTCGTAATTCTTACCCAACAGCCTCGAAATAAATTGTTCTTAGTCTTGTTACTCGTATTATAAGCAGATGGTTCGTATCAGATTGCACCTGTTTGCCGTGTTCCGGATCTTCCGACAATGCCCCGTTTGCTATTTATTCCCACTTTCCCGCTCCACAGTTTGGAAACCAGTCACCTAAAACAACATCGCCGATCGACATTTAGCTTTCGCTGACAGTGCCTGGATTTTTTAGCAGGGCACATGTTCAACCGGACCTTTAAAAAATCAAAGATTATCAATCATCTGGGCGCTTCAGATTATTTTCGACCTCCCCGATCAGCCGTTTCATGTCCGCTCAAAAGGCAGGGTAGCCATTCGCTTCTTTCTTTCTTACCCCCACCATCGTCCTCACCTCGCATTCGCGAATTTCGTCCCTGGCCCCCGGTTGGTCCCACATCTCCTTATTTCCTCTCCCCCTTGATCAGCTTGCCTGCGTACTGGTCGATCTCGTCTACTATGCCAGGTGCGTCATTTGCCCCCTCCCAATTGTCATTGAACACCAATGCAGTCCTAGATCAGTGATTTCTCAGCCAGATTCCACAATTTGCGGCTATCGACCAGGGAGGTGCGGCTGCATTTATCCGATGCCGCTCACATCCCTGGCCTTTTTGCAGCATCTTGCGACCGGGTGCTCCGTCAACTCATGCACATAACGCTCACGGACGTCGCAAGATAATGGTCCGGGACTCGAATTCAAGAATCTATATGAAGTTTCGTGAGTACCCGGTGTCGCATATCCATCGCACATAGTTAGTTTTCTAAGCCGAGTGAACCCTAGGTCTCCGCCGGCTCTCCGACCCAGCGCAAGCTGAGACACTTCGCAGGGGCTGTGGACTTGGTGTGGACGATCACCTGCTCGTCGAGGTGCGTTCTCACTGCCATGCTGATCACAACATTTATTGAGCTGCAGGAGCTGATGCTGGCGGCACGCGCCGGTTGTGCTTAAGGTTCTCCACGTACCTCGCTCACGATCCCATGCTGACATCCCGCAGGGACATCCAATGTGCACGATATGCACATGCTTCCACTCGCAGTTCGTTGAGTATTACCTTTCTGTTTTAGTTCTATGGCTGATGAAGTTCGCAGCCCCACCGTAGTTATGGTCGATGGACCTCAGCCCTGAGTCGCCCCTGACGTGCGTTCATTCCACCTCGCATACTAGCTTGGTTCACCGCTGACAGCCCGCAGAGTTATCGAACGTGCCCCAGTACAACTTTCTCTATCCGGAGTAGTTAATCTTAACTGCTGTTTGCTTTGTTCTACGACTCACCAAGTTCACAGCGTCGGCATGCCATTTTAGTTGAGTGCACGCACTCTCTTTATCGGGACTACCAGGAACCTCGACGTCGTAATCTATTTTCCTCTTTCAACTAGCCCTTCGAGGTGCCGCCCCCTCCCTTTCGCACCAATTTGGACACTGAATAACAGCTTCCACTCTCCAGTTCTCGCCGTACGGTTAACCTTCGCGCTTTTATCCGCCACCTCTCCTTTTACGAACTTTGGCGTCCGATATATTAAATTATATCCTGGATTACATATGTGCCGCACCATGTTGGTGCCATTGTTCACATGTCTTTTTTTTTTGTCCCAGACTCGGATGTGTTCCTGCACTATAGTCCTCGAGTGAAAATAAAATGATTTTGCAAAAGCTGCGAGGCGGGGCGGAGTTAAGTTTAGGACAGGAATACAAGCTGTCAATGAGAATCTGCTCGCAGAATCAGTACCCGCCGGAGCGAAGCGACGGCACATCTTGTGGGTATTATCATTGTTCTGCCCGACTTCTATGGCTGCGTAATGCAAATCGAGTCCTCTAGTAAATCAGTTTCGCAGACCACAACATGAGAAAACACTTTAATGCTATTTTCGAATACAGTAAAAACACAAAAATGTCGGTATAGACTGTATGAATGTCACTACTTAGTTTCCGTACATTCTGAGCTACAGTTCATGGAAAGGAAACAGTTTCCTCCTTGCCGAGAATTATGATGGTCACATCCCAAATAGGAAGTCACCATCAAAACAGCAAAATTTGTGGTGGGAGTGAAGAGGAGGAACAGGAACAGGACAGCGACGCATGATTACATTCGAATATGCGGCAAAGTACCTTGTCCGAGCTTAGCGCCTGTTAAATGCCGAAAGGAAGCGACAGCCAAACAAAGACAATGTCACGCTGTGTGACTGTCCCAGTGAATGGTGGCAGAAGTTCGCTCTGGTTAGCCCCTCAGATGAATCCCAAAAATTAAGACCTCTTATAAAAAGCTGTACAGTGTATGAATGAAGGTTTTTGTCTAGGAATTTCGTGAAAACCTCAAAAACTTCTTAAATCAATGAGTCAATTAAAGTGTCCCATTGACCAGTTGAAAACTGTAGTTGGATCCCCTGAACATGATAAAGCAGCATAATGGCATTAAATGAGCTGGCAACAATGTATTTGCGTGGGTGGCCAGCTTCCCCATAATTACCCATTCGGGAGTTTCGCCCGAACTAAATTCACTGCACCTTCAGAATGTCACCAAATATGCCACGAGTAGGCTCAACTTGTTCCCAGGATTCGCGCCTACCATATGGCAGTTTCAGATGCTCAGAAATTTCCTCGAGGGAGTTATTAACGGGTCAAAACCCCTAAGGTGGCCAGGTTCCCAGCGCCTGATAGTAAGTCGAATCCCATACGCGAGGTAACTTTCGTAAATCTGCATGATCTCCTCTGAAAGACGAATATCTCAATTCTTCTTTATGAAGTCTCATACCGCCTGGTGATACAAGAGTCTCATCAACGGCTTCGACGCTGCATGGAGGTTGATTGTGGGTCCTGTCAGAAGAAGGGAGTTGCTGTCCGACCACCAGCTAAGTACACCGTCGAGCATGCGCTGGTGAGTCAGTCGTGGCATGGAGGATGGGACGCAGGAAGAGCTGTGGTCATGTACAGCCTTTTCACTGCATGGCGCCGCAATAGGGTTACTGTATTTTTTCGTTCAATTCGACAGGGGGTGTGACACGTGACACCTGGAACATATTCGACACTTCGACGCGGCCCAGGTTGAACCGTGACACCCTCCAAAATTTCGAAATTGTTCCAAAAGGATGCAAGACATCATACAGTCAACTTGGGATTTTTTCCGGAAGCATGGAGAGCCAGGCAGATTCATGTTTAAATTAATTGTTTTACCCAGTGACTTTATTGAGTTCAGTCTGATATTTGCCTGATATGCAACTAGAAATTGAGACAGAACAATAAATGTGGCCAATATTGATGCAGGGGATGCACAAGAGATTCCATGGGATTTTTGGGCCTCAAAACACACTTTGTACAATTTTCTGAACCGTCCGACCAATTCGACAACCCCCGCTGTGATGCGTGACAGCAAACCAAAGTCCGTATTCAACAACCCCCCCTGTGATGCATGACTGTCAAATTGAAAGAAAAAAAAAAGTATTTCTTGCCGCGCGTTACACCCACCGGCGGATCTCTCCATGCGCTCGTATTGATCCTTCCAGACTATTTCTGACCGCGGTGACAGAAAGCTGTTGGCCTATTTTCATTCGCTTCCGGCAGATGGAGACGCGTGCTGCCTCCAATGTCGACGTGATAGGGTTTAGTGAGCAGTGAGCACAGAGGAGAGCCGTACATCATCGTTCATCCCAAGAGAATTGGATCGTTTGTGGGTGAAACCGCTACATTAAGCGGGATTATTTTCGTCAGTCAGGCGCCAGCTAAATTCAGGCAGTGCAGTGTCAATGAGCGTCAAATGGAAACGAGTTATCGGCATGCATAGTTTTGACGGATGCGGACCGGATAATCAAGGATTACACACAATAAAAAGGACTACTGACGGCGAGATCTGGAACGCAGATGGCGTGCAGTAGAGGTGAAATCGGTTCGAGGAAGAAAGATATGTACGGCCGCACAAGATCAATTGCGTCGGAAAGCGCAAAGGGCACAAGAGCGGATGTGGCAGAATTTGAAGGATAAACAGGCATGCAGACGCTGTGTGAGATAAAGCATCGCGCATGGCGGAGGAAGAAGCGGGACCGGCCGGGTTTGATGCGATTGACGTCGGACACAGCCACACGTCGTCCTTTTGCTCGCATGCGCATCTCCGTTCTCCCTAGACCTCAAGTTTCCTGCTCCATCTCGATCCGATACGTACCGTTTCCCTCACACTTGACCCCATCGCCGGGTCCGCCGTGTCGCTGTACCCGCCGACGCCCGCCACTCCCGCCATGGGTCACTCACCCGCCTCTGAGGGGGCGGCAGAGGTTAAAATTCAACCTACCATTCAACCAAAACCAGAATAGAATCCAGTAGGCATTAGGATGATTTCCACCAGCCGTAGGATGAAATTAGTTGACCATAGGTTGCTGTCGATAGGATATAATGCAAACTAAAATGGAGAATTATAACCTATCGTCTCCTGGGCCTTCCCAACTCTTTATCAACCTACTATAGATTGTTTTCACTAACCTACCAGCAGCCTAAATCTTGCTGAATTTACGACAGCAGGTAGGTTGATTTTTGTCTTAAATATGGTTGAATGTGCATCGTAAACAAGTTGGCTTTGTCGGAACAAACAAATGCCCAAAATTGTACCCCACAACACGTAAAAATCAAATAACTATGGCAAATGGAGAGGAAAAATGCAGCAGGCAGTAGACAAGGATCTTACACGCGTAAATAGGGACAAGATGTGCCGTCGCTTCACTCCGGCTTAGATGTTGGAGTCCGGTCAAGAGTGCCAAAGGTCAAGTTCACAAATTGAAAGAAGTTTCATAAGAATGGGTATGGTTTGAATACAATTGGTGTAATATCCGCAAGAGTCATCTCGTCTTCCCATAAAGATGAATGTGCTTTATGAGCTTCTTCGCTCACTCAAAGGAAGCCAGGTTGCGTGCCGCAATTCCCCCCACGTCACGGATATAAGTTTCCTGTTATTATATAAGTCGCTGCCCAGCCGTGCAGTACAGAAAAAAGAGACACACCCGGGAAAATCCACAGCGAGAACTGCTCGTGTGTTACGCGAGCCGAAGCATTGTCTAACCACATCCGAGTCCTGGTGAAAGTTGCGTTGAGCCGTTCAAGTAATTCTATCGCGGCTATGCACAGGAAGCGGACATAAGAGTATTGTGGCAGCCGTACCAGCTCTGTGCAGGGTAAAGTCTCGACATACAATGAGATACCCCACGGGAACTGACCTTCGTGGTATTCGTCAACTATCTAGTACCTAAGCCTGAGGTTAGCGGCATACTTTAGGGCGGAATAGACACCAGCACATACGAAAGAGGCATATCCGAACGGCGGAACATAGTCCGCAGTCTATGAGAAATTAAAAGATGCGGAAGGCCGGAGGGAAAAATGTGGAGCGAAACACATCACTTGCATCATACTCAGCTGGGCGATGGCTGTGGACTATCTGGGCCTACCAGAAAAATTCCGAGTCACTCTGCAGGAAAGAGCCAACAGGTATTTGAGGGTTCTATAGGCTACGGGTACGTACCTCCCAGCTACTTATTGAACCTGAAAACGATCACCAGTGATGTCGGGGGGCACTTGAAAAATACTTGCCGTTCCACTGTTCAGTCTATTAAAACACAGTCGTAGTAGATATTGAACGACTTACGGACCCGGCTACGCGTCACCGTGAAGAGTGCTCTTGCATGCAGCTGATGCCGGAGAGATCTTGCATATTGAATCGTTGTAAGGAGTCGATGATCTTGCATCCGACATTTGAGGGGTCTTGTGCATCGAGGTGCTGAGTGCCTCGATCTTGCTAATGGACAGCGGTCTTTGTGCCCGAGAGGTCTTGCGCGTATTGAGTGGTTGAACGACATGAGGATCTTGCTACATGCTTGAGGAGTGTGGAGCCAACAACCCAGAGATCTTGCACATCGCAATTGATTCCTGCAGAGCCAAGGCGTCGATTTAATGGGTTAAAGCGTTCGCATACCAGAGCGAAGGGGCTTAGTCTCTTTTGAGGCTTGCTGAAACTTGCGGGCACTTGCTTCATGCGAGGATCGCCCAAGAAGCAGCGTAGAAGGCCAATGGTGGCGGACGAAACTGAAGGGAGCGATGGCGATGGGGGAAGGAGCGAAGTGATACTAGACCAGTGGCCCTTTTGAGTGGACCTTGAGCATTCCATAATGGACCGCATGATTGAGCTGCACGTCAGACGGCCGGAACTCGCTAAAATTAATCGTGGTGACCGGCGCTGAATTTAGGGCGCTCAAGAAATGTGGTTGAAAAAGCTTCCCAAATTGAGGCGATTCCAGATAGGTACAATGTGATCCATGGCATCTGCATAATATATGATTAATATACGCAGAATAATAATAATGGGAGGACGTGATGAGGGCGTGAAAGAAAAGGAGATTGCGCGAAATGCCTTTCCTTTGTACGGAAATTGAGCGGTTGATCGGATAGGTCGAGAATAAACTTGTGGAGGCACCAAATCCTTGGATCGAACGTAATTCTGATGCACCCACTATCTTCCAGACCCCCAGAAATGAAAGCGGAAATGGGATAGACATATGGGAGCTGCCGGGCGGAGAGTGGGAGAAAAAGAAGAATGTAAACATGTGCACATAACATCAGGGCATCTGCTTAAGATACGAGTAATAATAACTAGGGGAGGAATTCGAACCCATCGGGCCTGTTACATAAACACTTGTCAGCGAGGAACATGTACACACAATGTCACACACCTCAGTCAGACTCATCATCCTCGTCAACGTCCATTGGTTCTAAATCTTTGTCGTCCTCGTCGTCGCTGACCACCGCCTTGGCCTTCCCCTTGCCCGATGCCGTGGACCCTCTCTTGACCGCCTTCTTCTTGGCTGCATCTACCTTCGCCAGCGTTGCCTCCCTCCCACGGGGCGCTTCCGGGTTTCGTTTGGCCGCGTTGGCCTTCAGGTGGTGGTACTTCTCCGGGACCTCAAGGGTGTTCTGCCGGTACACAGAATTACGTCTATTTTTGATGAACTGCCTGAAGATTTCGGCCGTAGCCCAGTCGTTGTAGTACCACTGGAGAATAACGTGCCTTTTTCTTGCCTGGGTGAAATCAGTGTGTGGTACCAGTATTGCAACGAACCGAATTGACTCACCACCTCAAACAGCTTATTCTTGACCTCAACGGAAGTCTCGCTCCAGGGTATCTCCCAGTTCACACCTGCTTGGATGGCGAGATCCCGCAGATTGCACTTCGAACCCATAGTGAGTATCGATCCCAATCTATGAATCTCGAGTACACACCAGAAATGTCTTGTAGAATTCCCAGTTCTTCCGTCCGCGACCAAGCCCCATGGCGTCCTGGATATTGAAGTTTGTCCCCGCTGTTCCAGCCGGCCTGGGACGCTTCCTGCTGCGGGGGTGCTTGGCGCTGCATCACTAGACGCACCGGCGCACACAGCAGCAAGCAACCGCTTGAGCTCGGCATTTTCGTGTGCCAGCGCCTCTGGATCTTGATCCCGTAGCGAGTGAGTACCCAGATATCATGTACGTTTGAGGGCTCACCCATCATAGCATCGTCCTTCGCAGCCCCATCGCCTTCAAGATCCACAGTGGGTGCATCGTGATCGGTGCCAGGGGCAGTGGTGGCCTGCTTGCGCTTACTGCCCGGCTTGCCTACAACTGTGGGCAACAATTCTGGGTGAGTGACTGTGAAGGGAGTTCAGTCCCAGGCTCACCTTGGTCCTTATGCTTGTCACCATCGTCAGTCGTAGCCGCGCTGGACTTCTTGGAGGCCTTCGTCACCGCCGGCTTGCCTAAAGGATTGTGTCAGGTGCGTACCTAGACTGACAACTGAGCACATCACTCACAGCGTCTATCTGTGTCCCCAGGCTGGGCTGTCTTCGCTGTCTTCATGGGTTTGAGGCCTCCAGATGCTGGCCGGATATTGCGCTGTGGGTTGTCAGTAGTGTTGTCAAGGTTCGGTTCAGGAAATCGGTTCGAACCTGAACTGAACCGAACTGAACGCAAAGTTCAGGTTCAGGTTCGACGATTTGCTGAACCTGAACGCGAAGTTCAGGTTCAGGTTCAACAGATGAGGAAATCTGCCGAACGCGTTCGAACGCGTTCGAACGCCGAACCCGGCCATCATATTTTACTCCGAAAAAGTCTGGCGCGTCACGGCGAAAGCGGCCAAGTGTGATTGGCGGCATCGGGTTATGTAACTCCTGTGCCTTCTCACCGCGTAATGTGTACCTAGCGCACATCTCGTCTCCCCTGGTACCTACAACACTCCACGCCATATGTCTGTCTTTGGGTTCAATTTTATCTATCTCTGGTTGAACATCCAAGCTGATTGAACAAGATAATGCAAGCCAGAAACTGGTCTCTGGAATCTGGTCACACTGTCGCAGACACGCCGCTACTGACACAATATGTCCATTGATTGTACAATACGCAGGGAATTCGGAGCCTGAGCACCACAACGACAATTTTGCAAGTTTGCTAGGACTATACCCCCTTTATTCCGCTTCCTTTGCGACTTAGCGACTGGCTATGAATGGGAGTTGGTTTTGCGGCACCAGCTACTGCTCCTTGGGACTAGAATGGGAGGTCAGTGAGCCTTTCCCGGTGTGAAAAAAATCCACGTTTGGCCATAGGATGTGCGGGCGCAGACATCGCTTGCCATACATATGCGGCCCTACGTGCGCCAATTTTATATAGAGTATGAGATCGCGCTCACTGTTCTTCCCAAATCCAACCCACCGATCGATTCTCTCTTCGCTATGGCACAATCTGGACTGGGATGCACACAAAATTCGGATTGAACGCGCCTTCTCCAGCGGAACTTTAACCGGTACGAAACTCCGCAACAGACTAAATATAGATCTCTTCGAAGCCTTGCAATTGTTGAAGAGTGCGTACCGGAATGGGCTGATAAGTGCTGGGGAGATGGCAGCGAGGCGCATGGATGCACTTATTGCAGAGCTTACGGAGCAGGGTTTTGGCTTAGAGGATTTGGAGGACATCTGAGTCACTAATATATGTTTTTCAACCGGCATACAACTTTTTATCAGTAGAGATTGTAATAAAGTTCGGTTCTCGGTTCGAACGCCTTCGAACGCCGAACCGAACGCGGCGAACCTGAACCTGGCGTTCAGGTTCGGGGTTCGGAGGATTGCCCGAACCGACTGGAAGTTCAGGTTCGGCGTTCGCAGAAAAAGGCCCCGAACCTGAACCGAACCGAACTTTGACAACACTAATCAGCGCACTAATTCCGAAGTGGACTGGGTGGAATCAGATCTCTTTATCAAGATCACACGCACGATGGCCTCGAGAGACATGCATACCGGTCCCGCACCAGCAGTGACAACGAACCCACCAAGGCGCAAATATGTACCCCAAAGGTCCACCCGCGAGCGTGATAGACTTGGCTTGAAGCGGACGCACTGGCCGAGTTGATCCCAGGGGTAATTGTAAGCATGTTACACTTGGGCCGCGCGCAGAATTGCACACCGATATCGCGCGGTTCCTGATTCATGATTCCCGCCCTAGATCTCGCCGTTTCCGTGTCTGTGTTTGATGGGGACGCGGTTCGGTTCGGATGGCCGCGCGTAGGCGCGATGGTGAGCGTGACAAATGCTGTTAATTGATGAGGGCGTGAACGTCGAGATTAATTTTGGTTGATGCTGTAGACACGACACAGAACGGCCAGACACGCTAGGCGCTGGAAAAATATATATCTGAGAACGGAGATAATCAAGCAACAGGATGATTATGAAATATCTCGACGTACCGCGGAAGTCGATTCAACAATGGCCTGTTGCCGGAGATTTAGACGAACAGTTGAAATGAATGCCTACGTGCTCTGCTATTCAATAAATCATCAACAACGGATCCGGGGATGCAGAAGACGACATATATATCAAACGCAAATTATCCGCTCCCGGCATACCGCAGAACAAAAGCATGGGACACGGTGAATTGAGGGGGACAACGGTACCAGATCGGCGTGGGCGCATTTCCTCCAGTGCGCGGCGGTCGGATATTGCGGGCAGCGGACCGCAGGCGGAAGTGGGATGGTAGATCGCGGTACCCATCGTGGGCAGAGCGGAAGGAGCTTGTGGGTTTGAAGCGGAAGTCGATGCAGGGTGAGCGAAGGTGATGTGATTCTATCCAATGTGTGGCGGGCAGATATCGCAAGCAAGATTGCCAGCAAAGACGATGGTGCAGGTGAGACACGGAGCGGAGTGCAAAAGAAAATTTGGATCGCGGGTAATGAGAAAGACGCACATTTTCCATCGAAGTGAGATGGACATCGAATAACAGAATGCCAGCAGAAGCCGCAGCGCGTGGAAGTGACGTTGCGTGGCGCAATAGTCTCACGTACTGGAACATAGAATGGGCGAGCAGAAGATCACGGACACGCCTACGGATGCCCAGGTATGCGCGTCCACAGTAGCAGAAATTTGGATCGCGGGTAATGAGAAAAACGCACATTTACCCTTGAAGTGGGCACCGAATAACAGAATGCCATCCCAGGAGCGGAAGCCGCGGTGCGTGGAAGAGACGTCGCGTGGCGCAATGGTCTCGCGTACTGGAACATGGAATGGGCAGGCGGAAGCGCGTGGACAGGCCTACGGATGCAGCAGCGAGTGCGGCTATTTCAGTAGCTTTATGCATTCGATGCGTACGGCCTTTGGACCCGCTGCGCGACGGTAAGTCAGTTGAGGGGAGTGCACATTGATCAGCCGTTCTTTCCAAATGCCAGAAAGGGAATTTTCAAGAGGAGCAATGACCACCCGGACGCCGCGGCTTGTAGCGCGCAAGGTTACTGATGATTATGCAGATGTTGAACTGCACCTTGCCATCCTCGCTGTCAATAAATTCGGAAATGTGTTGCAAGACGGCTGTTTGGTCCACAGCAGCGGCACCGGGCGTGCATCTGCTGATGTTTGCGAGAACTTGGATTGCGGCTGCACGAATACCATAGTACTCGGGGTGCCTGGTCTGAGTGAGCAAAATTTGCTAAGTGTATGATGTTCCGGTCGCCGATGCACTGTAAGAGCTCTACGAGCTGCACACAAAAGCCCATACCGAAGACAGCCGGCGTCGTCGACTCATGTGACGTCAGATTCTTCAGAATTTGGCACGTCCTGGACTGGACAGGGTAGTCCGGTGATTCATGCAATTCCATGAGATGGTTTAGTGTTTTGGCCTTTATAACAGCTTGTGCACCACTCGGCCAACAGGCGATATTGTTGAGTGCAAGCAATACTTTATTTACTATGTCCACAACGTCGTCGCTATTTCAATGCCAGGGACATTTTTCACAGAAAGGATGAGGACTCACCGTCCGAGGGAGACAAGTTGAACACAGCAGTTTGAGCCCGAGATAGCTACTGCTGTGAAACTACGATTAGCGAGCTCTCTGAAGCTCCAACATGTCCGCTGCCGTATGCTGGACTCCGGGGATTCAAGCAATTCTGAGAAGCGCTCGACCACGTTCGTATCCGCGGCGCCTGCGCAAAGTTCGGCGAATCGCGAACCAATCGAATGCCCGGATCGCAGCCTCGACAACGCCGAAATTTTGGTCACTGCTTCAACGTTAGAACTTTGTTCAGGAACAAGACATAAACTTGCGGTAGGAGGGACACGAGCTGCAGGCAGGCGGCTGGTGTGCGAAGTGTCGGGCTTATAACCATCTGGCATATCGATAGTCGGATCCCCAGAATTGGAGTAACTGTTTGAAGTCAAACGAATTCAGCAGTGCGGGCACATCATTCCAGCCTCTGTTATAAAGCTCCTCTAGAATCAGGGTTTTTGTCGATGACGATACATATTTGAACCTGCGGGATCAGTTACTATCTGTGACTACCAACCTGGCCGGACTAGGAACCTGGTCACTTGCCAATTATAAGCCTAGTTACTTAGCCATATGTCATTTTGGTGCTCGGGGGGTGGAATACAACCTATGCCGCCTGTTCTTGCTAATTTTCAGCTGAACGTGATGAGTTGATGTTAAGCGGTGTCGCGAATGATGTCGAGCCACAGGGTGGGAATATTAATTTATTATCCCCGAATCGCCGTTTCGCTCCTTTCTCCACCAATTCTTCATCATTTCACGACTTTGGGGGGTCGTTCTTCTTGCCTTATAGCAGGGTTCCCTATGGGTATCCAATTGGCTCTATATCCTCCCTCCTTCGTCGGTAGACTCGTGAAAATGAGTGCCATTCAACCATGAGGACTGCAACGGGACGACCCTCATATCAAATGTCCATTTGTCCATCAGGGTCCGGCAATTGTCAAGGTCCATATTCATATGGAGGGCCTACACTTACAACATATTGGAGAATTTTATCTTCTCAATACCTCCCTTGGTCCGTCTTGGACACCATATTTGCCTCATATTCGTCATATAAAAGTTCAACCGTCGGGTTCTCAGGATCATGACATAGGAGTAGGTTTGTATATCTAGGGGTGTTCATTCACCTCTTATGAGCACGCCTGCAACTTATTTTGGTTCACAAAGTTCTCTGGCTGGCACGCGGGCCTCGTTTCTGTGGCATCACTGATTTTTGTGTTGATACCTCTCATTAGAAGCATTTTATTCCACCACATTCATGGTTCCTTTGTAGCGTTATAGTGTTCAAAAAGGACCGCTTATGACACTTGAACATAATCCCACACTTCAAGTCCAACGCTGCAGCCGTAAACGACAGTTTGCACAGGTGGCCAGGTACCCCGTCAATTCCCTTTTCGGGAACTCCGACAGAAATAAATTCACTGCGCCACGAAGATGCATCCAAAATGGCTCCCACTAGGCTCAAACTGTTCGCAAGAGGCGCGCCCATTTCGTGGGGCCCATACATCCTGAGTGAGGTGCTCAAGACGGCTACTAAAAGGCCAAAACCTCACGGTGGCCAGGTTCCCCCTCCCAGATAGTAGCTGGATTGAATGGACCGAGCCAAATACAATACTGGACCATTTCGACCAGATGCTCAGGTGACGCGTGACACGGTCCCCTGAACTGAACATTTGGGGTACTGGTGACAGTGACGGCGAGATTTGGAGGGTCAAAAAAGCAATTTCGCCTCCGGCATTCGTCGGACTATCTTCTATGGCGATTGTTGGCTGATCGCCGAGAAATGAACACCTTGGCATGGGGCGAACACCTGGTCGAAATGGTACAGTATGTAGGTAGCTTTATTAATCTCGGCGCTGGGGTCCTCGTTGGCGGTCATCGATATCCTGATTTGTTCTTGCCTGTCGGATGTCCTCGTCGTTTTGCTTTTGTCGCTGCCTGGATATTATACCGAGGCTGCATCGATTGATCGTAAGACGACCTCTGTGACATTTCTCCACACTGATAAATAATAATCAGACTTGGCTACTAGAACATCTGTTGAAAATCACTGGAGAATCATGCAGCCGCCGGGTTCCAATTTCCAAGTTATGATTTTGGTTGGTATTTTTAAATTTGGTTGATGATTTGCTGTGTAAGGCTGGTGCAGCTACAGGGTTTAGAAGCGCTTAGAAGCGCCTGGATGGCTGATCCATTATTTTGGAGTTTTCGCCGACACTGGTAAATTTCCTAACTATTCAACGCCATGAATCCAGCGCATACATCAATAATACATCAATAATTGAATAGATGGATCGTCCGTTCTGGCAATTGTTCCCTGCCTCCTATTCCATTCCTGCTCATTTCTGACCCGGCGCAGTTCCTTCTGAAGCGGGGAGAGAAATTCCCCTGAAGTAGCGAGCGAGGTTTCGCAGGATTACGCAAATTTTCAACTGAACCTGACGATTCCTAAACTTCATGAGTTTTGAAACGTGCTCCAGGATCCCTGTACGGATCATGTCTGTGACGCCGGCTGTGGATTGGCTGATATTCGCCAGAGCGAAGACCGCACTTTTGCGAACGCCAGAATTGGTGTCACTAGTCCCAGTGAGTGGGAGAAGCTATATCTGCCACCCGGGAAACATACTTTAACAGTGTGATGAGCTGCACACAAGGGTTCAGAGCCACGATAGTGTCCACCACGAAGTCATGCGACGCCAAATTTCCGAGCATCTCGCATGTCCATTCTCGAAGCTTGGAAATCGGTGACTGTAGCAGTTCCCCGACGTGGTCCAGAGTACTTGCTGCCACAACAAGTTGCGCGCCATCCGGCCATTGGGTGATCCGAGAAAGTGCGTAAACCGCACCCTCCACCACGTCAAGATCTGTGTCCCTGTGTTTATATCAGATTTATATCAAAACTTTGTTCAGGATAAACAGAGGAAACTCGCCGCAAAAGGGACACGAGCCGCATACACGGGTTGAGTGCCAATACAGGAGCCGCCGTGGGTTGCTGGGAAGCCACCCGTGCGAGTATCCAGCATGCCGATGCACAGACACCGCGGTTCGGAGAGTCAAGCAATTCGAAAATGTAGTGCAGAATATATACTGCCACAGCGTCTTGCGCGCCGTCCAACCATCGGGTGATCTGAGCTAGTGCATATGTTGCCCCCACCATAACATCAACATCTGTATCCCTGTGTTTATGTCAGGATATGGTTCAAGACAAATAGAAAAACTCGCCGTAGTAGAGCTACAAGCTGCACACAGAGATTCAAAGCCAATACCGCCTTAGCCGTGGAATCGTGGCGTGTCAGATTTCCCACTGTCCAGCACGTCCATCGACGGACAGTAGCATTTGGCGATTTGAGTAATTCCGCAAGGTAGTCGAGAGTGTTTGCTGCGACGACGGCTCGTGCGCCGTGCGGGAATCGGGAGATCCGAGAGAGCGCATATATTGCAGGCTCCATGACTTTGATATCTTCGTCGCTGTTTACATATCTGAATCTTTGAACTGCAGGAACACGACCGAAACTGACCTAAGAAGGGACACCAGGCATGTACAAGGTTCGAATCTCAAGACGATCACGACTAAGGATTCGTGGCGCGATAGCATGCATATAATCCAGCATGCCCATCGCCGAATCACGGTATCTGGGAAGTGAAGTAATTCTGTGATCTGATATACCACAGGCGAATGCGCCATAGCACGCGCGTCCTCTTCAGACAACAATCTTCTAAATAGTGCGGACAGAATTCTTGTCTTCGTCGAAGGCGATATGTATTTGAACCTACATGATCAGTCAGGTAGATTCGAATTTGATCTAAAATAGCATACGCGAGGTAATCTGAGTATATCTGCAGGGTTTCATTGGAAAGTGGGGGACTGTCGATGCTTTTGAGGTCATTTCTTTTGATGAAGTCCAGGACCTGTCGGCGGTACAAGAATTTCATAAAAGGCTTCGAGGCTGCGTGGAGGTCCATCGTTGGGCCCGGTGGGTTTCTGTCCGACCACCAGCTGTGGATGCTCCCAAGTGTTAGATGACGAGTGAATGGCGGCATATAGGATGAAGGCGAAAGAAGAAGCGTGGGATTTCCTCCTGGATAAGACACTGTTGGCATGGCGTTGGATGGCAACGGTCAGTTATTTTTTCGTTCCGCGTTGCCCCCCTACCTCAGCGCAACGGCGAATGCATTTGAAGATGCAACCGGAGTGGGGTGCAAATCACATCAGGGTGAGATGAGAATATCGCACTGGGAGCTTTGCGCGAGTCACCATTTTTGATCATCGCGGCGGCAGCTGAGTGCCAGACGATCGTCGCAACAGTGGCAGTTAGAACATAGCATCATCATTATAAATTCAGAGACACGACAGAGAAGCGGGGAATCGAATCGCGCAGGCGGGATACGAACGCTGACAATCATAATAAGTTTCAACATGAATGATAATCATGTTAGTACTCACGACGGCTATTATTTCAGCGCACACGATGCCGATTTGGACCTAATCACGCACTGAATATACCGTATGAGCAGACCCGTAGTCCGGCGCACTTTAACCAGAACAATCACATGCAGTCCGATCATTTTTCCGGCGCACTGCGGCCCACTTCATGGGAATTTAGCGCAACACTTCCCGAAATAACAGAGCGATGGACCAAAGAAGATCACGAACGAGGAAACTGTCAAATAAACAAGGGAACAACAGGCACGCACCGCATTGATACAAATCGCTATGTTGACTTCGCTATCAGGAAAGGTCCCGGCCGATTTCAAAAATTGGAACGGAAAGTGGGGTCGCTGAAAAAATAGATCAACCGGAAAAAAGTAAGTAATCTTAACTTCGATGCTGGCAATGGAATCATACGTTTTTTTTTCATATATGCAGGATCGTTTTTGCCTAAGCCGAACGTAAGACTGAGGATGATAGAATGAGTGGACCTACGGGAAGTGCGTATTCATGGCAAACATAAAAGGCGGCTCGCATGAGATTTTGGACTACGAGCAAAGATTTGATTGCAACACGTAAGAGGCATGGGTTTGGTCCGCCAGTCGTGAATACAGAACCTGGATAAGGCCTCGTTAGGTCGTGGTCCACTGAATACGGCCATACAAAATTAAAATACCCACCTGATACTGATACCGCTCCCGCCAATGACACTAGTAGATCACGCCGTGCGACTAAAGGCTGGCTAATCCCACCCCAACGCGCCGCTCGTTACGCCGAGGATCCTGTAGTGGAAAAGAATCGCAAGAGGTGCTCGTGATCTAGATCGTGGCCAACGTTCCCACGACCCCCCCCCCCCCCCCCCCCCCCAGAATAAGGAAATTGTTTGGCGAGGACAAACATCGGCCCAAATGCCGACAACCACAACCACTCAATACACCGCAGGCGGGAACATGGGTTGGATATGAACATGATTCTTCATGATCTTGGACTAATGGTACATTTTTGACAGTCGTTGGGAATATTTTGGTCGACTTTCGGACATTGCCGGACTCGCTCGCGTGGCAAGATCAAAGGTCGTGATCCAGAAATCAATCACCTCTTGAAGAATCGTATGGCTGGCAGGAACATGTTGCCCACTAAATGGGTCACGGAGTGACTGAGAATAGCGTGCAAATCCCGCGGTCCTTGAAGAGGCAACTCGCGCACTGCGTAAGATTGCCCATTGGCCCGACAGAGCACAGGCTGTGGTTGAGGCTAATGCTCTGGAATCCACCATGAAACTTCTTAAATCACCGAACCCAAGGGTCCGAGAATGTGCGGCAGGGATGCTGGCGAATTTGACGTTGCATGCGCCCATGGTGCAGGCCGTCCTGGCGATCAAGCCCTGCGTGCGCCTGGTATCGCTCTTGCAGTGCGTAATCAGTTGGAACATAAAATACATGACAATTTGTGCTCACTCACACCAGGGACACTGATTCCCGCGTTCGTCACAGCGCGGTCTTTGCTCTCCGGAACATTACTCAATTCACAGCCGGCGTCGCAGCTATCATCGACACAGGAGTCCTGGAGCACCTGTCCGACATCATGGAGTCTGGCGATTGCAATGTGCAATTCAGGACCTGTGAAATCCTGAGGAACCTTGCTAGCTATGGACAAGTGCGGGTGGGGCGTCTCTCACGAAACTTCTTCCCATGATTCATAATCAACTACAAGCTTGTGTATGCGCCTTTCCCCCTGAATTTATGCAATTGTACGGGAGATTTTCCTTAACTAAGCAGTGTAAAAAATGGCCAAGAATCCTATAATCATAGGGCGACATTGATAGCATTGGAGGTTTCCTACGGGCAATGCCCAAAATTGACGCCATGACATCTCCTGGAGTGTTGGAGCGCGAGATTTCCTCAAATCAGCGCGGAAACGACGAGGTACATAAACCCAAATGAAGTCGTACATGCCTGCTTTGATTGGCTTCCAACGCCTCAAATGCGTGCATACCTTCGAGCTCGAAGGACGCACCGTGGACTCATCGACACTCAACGCAGAGAACAACCAGGAATAATTCGATGTGATTTTGATGCCGGAGTTAGCACAGGAGAGTAAAGCGAAGTCTGGAGCGAGCGAGGAAAATCGGTGGAGAAGCTAGTGCTAGTGCGATGCCCCCAATTTGCGATTACTACCAGCCAGCCGGGGGCGTGCAGATACTAGCTATAATAAATCGCCGTCATTGATGCTCCGCGTCATGGAAGCGCAGGTTGCTGCAAATGCCAGCGGAGACCTGGTTGTGGGAGGCGCGGTCGCAGCGCAGCGACGGCAGTGCAAAATACACAGATTTACTCACTGTTGGGCAAGATGCCCCGCCGCCGCCCATACCATTGTGCCCGCGCCCGTGGGCCCGTCGTAGTCGGCCCCAAGCACCCAGGCAGGGCGCGGGCTGCGTCCGAGCCGGGCATAGATCGGTAAACTCCTTGGAGCGCCGGCGGATCGTCATCGCCGCTGAGCAGGAGCCCGTCGCCGAATGCATACGCGCCGCATGCGCCCGCGTTCGTGTTTTTGATGTTGTTACCGCGGGGTCATATAGGCGTGCGGGGCGGCGCACTAGGTAAAACATGATTGCGAGCAAAGGATGGAATGAAAGGCAGAGAAGGGGACACACCAACGACGGGCATCAGCTTTATCACGCGGGACGAGAACTACAGTGTGCGCCCTTTGAACGTCGGCAGCAGGGTCGCGGGCGGGAGCAGCATATAGGTATCTTTAAACAAATACACCAAAAAAATCAGCATACCAAATCTATGAACGAGAACAAGATACGCACAGCTTCTCGACTCGCCCGGCGTCAAACTCTGATCCACAGCAAGCAACTCCGGAGCCACGTGGAGCGTCGGCACTGGCGCCTCGGGGTCCGCATCGACACTACTGCAGCCCGCGTCCCCAGCATCAGCACCGCACGCGCCGCGCCCCCAGCGTGCCCAGGCCGTGGAGAACGAGCATGCCGATGTCCCACCGCCGCCTGCAGGCTAAGGCTCCCCGCCGCTCAGGCGTGTGGGCCCCAGGCAGAGGAGCGTGCCGTGGGGGCTCGAGGCCGATACCGACACGCCTGGTTGGGCGGAGGTGAACAGGACGCGGCACGTGGAGTATGCGCGTGGAGGCGCGGATGAGTGACCAGGAGTGACCCATGGCGGGCAGGGCGGGCATCAGCGGGTACGGAATACACTGCGGACTCAGCAATGGGGTCTATGGCGAGGGAAAAGGTGTGTATTGGGAAGCTGCGAGATGGAGGAAGCTTGAGCCTAGGGAGAAGGGAAGATTTGGTGAGGAAGGAAAGCAAGGAAAGAGCGATCACGTCGAATGATCGGATCATACCGTAGCACAGCCATATTGTGCCGGAGATCTCCGGGCATGCCTCTTTACTCTTCACCCCGACGATCTTCCCATCTCAACTCATGGCCTGCCCATCTCCTTTGCCTCTCGCATGCTTCGATATTCCGTGAACTCTGCAATCTGATCCTCTTGCTGCATTTGGATCGTCTGCACGGAAATTCAAGTGCTTGAAGACTAAAGTTCTCGTTCCGTTGGTCGGTTTATCATTTACCCACTCCAGTGGAGATCATGTTGGAAATACTTGACCATGCGGTTTCCATATGGCAAGCATGCGGTTCGTTATCTGTTGCCATGCCTTCACATTATTATATTTCATAGTCTGACTCATGTTGACTGTCTTATTTAATATTCCTTATCTATTTGATTTAGCTACATGTATATAAAGGTAGTTCACCTGTAGTACAAGCCTCACTGGTTTGTAACCCAATCTATTTTAATCCCCCTCGCTTGGAACATTCCGACTGGAGCCGAAATTCCACAGATCAACCTTTTGGGATGCGCTTTTCAGGAACAGGAACGTGTTGTCCCCAATTGAATGGTTTACTACGGTTTGCAAAACATGATGTGCTACAAAGAGCGCTGGACTCACTGGACGCATTCCAACCGGTTTTCTTCCCCATCCGAGTTCTTCCCCATTTGATTCATTTTATCGCACCCCACTGTGCTCATTCCCGATCCGCGTCCCACGGCGGCGCACTACAACAATGTACGTGCGCAATTGACGTGGTGCGTTCTGGTATCCCTCCATTTTGATGCCAGCCTTTATTTCCAGCGCTTGTACCGTCAGACATTTGCTTTCCATTGTTTTGCATGCGACCCGAATAATCGAACCCCATCGCACGAGATCAGCCTCGAGCTTCCCAATTTTGGTTCGATGCCAATCCTAAAGGATGCAACGTCTGCTCCGACGCACGCCATGCAATCTGCTCCGAGGCGGGCGGATACTCATGTGCGTCATTGGTTCTGGAGATGAATCGCATCCTCGTCGTCTCCATTTTTCGCTGCTCTGATATTTTACCAAGGCCGCACCTTCCACTTCAATATCTTCTAGGTCTGATCTTGGTTGTCTGATTGATAGTTATCTTATCCCATTTTCACAGCCGGACTCTGCGACTTCCTGTGCCATTTTTTTGATCTTCACCCATCACGCCGTATATCCAACTGGTTCCAGTTCGCAAAAGAACATATCCGGTCAGTAGTGTGGACTTTGCATACATCCATGGCCAGCAGGAGAGATGGCGAAACCAGGACCGCCATTCAACCTCACGGGATATTGAGTTTTGACATCCATTTATAAGGTGATCAATGAGCACAGCAACGAATAGGCGATCTATTCGTGGCGTAGGCTGCTGCTATATATGTATCGCAATTCGCCCCAGAATCTGTGCAATGGCGTGGATTATATAGGCCTCTGAGCAAATGGGAAACTTTCGTTTTGGTGGAACGCTTACATCACTTACAGAAACGACCCGTGGGCATTGTTACTGGCCTTTCCATTGGGTTCTCAATGCTAGAAATTTCGGGTGGAAGCTCGCACAATACCAAAAACCTCGGCATATAATTTAAATACGACAGGTTCCGTTTACACAGTGTAGATAAGCACGGTTGTATGAATGATCTACTGAGATCCTAGTATTGACGTAGCTTTTTACTAATTATCGGAAAGAAATTTAGAGAGAATTCCCACGCGGGTAGCGAGCGAGGTTCCTCAAAATTCGGCGAAAGTTTAACTGCATATCGCGATCGCGAGAATCCATGAGTCCCGAGACGTGTTCCAGGATTCCTGTCTGGATAATGTCTCTGACACCGGCGGTGGATTCGCTGATATTCGCGAGAGCGGAGACTGCGCTTTCATGAACGTCCGAATTGGTGTCCCTAGTCCAAGTGAGTGCGAAAAATTATTACGCACCAACCGGTGACGTACTGTAAGAGTGTGACGAGCTGCGCACAGGGTTTCAAGACCAGGATAGCGTCCACCATGGACAAATGCGAGGCAAAATGGCTGACCACCTCGCATGTCCACCTTCGGATCTTCGGAATCGGTGACTGAAGCAGTTCGCAGACGTGGTCTAGAGTATTTGCTGCCACAGCAGCCTGCGCGCCCTCCGGGCAGCGGGTGATATGAGACAGTGCGTATGTCGCACCCTCCACCACGTGAAGATCCGTGTCCCTGTGTTTGTATCAGAATCTTGCTGAAGACAAATCGACGAAACTCGCCACAGGAGGGCTACAAGTCGCACACAAAGATTCAGTGCCAATAAAGCCACAGCCGTGGATTCGTGAAAGGCGAGCCGGCCCACCATCAAGCAGGTCCATCGTCGGACCCCGGTGTTTGGAGATTCAAGCAATTCCACGAGATAGTCCAGAATATTTGCCGCCACGGCATGTTGCGCACCAGCCAGATAATGGGTGATCTTAGAAAGTGCGTATGTCGCACCCTCCACCACGTGAAGATCCGTGTCCCTGTGTTTGTATCAGAATCTTGCTGAAGACAAATCGACGAAACTCGCCACAGGAGGGCTACAAGTCGCACACAAAGATTCGGAGTCGATACAGCCACAGCCGTGGATTCATGAGAAGCCAGGTGGCCAATGGTCCAGCATGTCCCTGCACAGACAACACGGCGGCTAGAAGAATCAAACAATTTGACAACACACTCAAGAACATTTGCGGCTACAGCGTCTTGTGCGCCGTCCGGCCATAAAGTGATCTGAGAAAGCGCGTATATCACACGCTCCACGAATTTAACATCTGCATCGCTGTGATTATATCAGCACCTTGCTCATGACAAATGGTGGAAACTCGCCGCAGAAGGGACACGAGCCGGCCACATAGATTCAGCGCCAAAACCGGTACGGCCGTGGATTGCTGGGAAGCCAGCCGTCCCAGTATTGAGCATGCCGATGCACAGACACGGCGGCTCGGAGAGTTCAACAATTCAACATATTTGAGAGGGTTTGCCGCAGCATCGTGCAAGCCATCCGGCCATCGGGTGATCTGAGACAATGCATAAATTGCACCGACCACAACTTCATGATCTACACCTCTGTCTTCATATCAGTATGTGTTCATGAGAAATACTGGAAACTTGCTGCAGGAGAAACACGAGCCGTACACACGGTTTCAATTGCAATACCGCCGATGCGGTGGATTTGTTCTTTGCCAGGTGCCCCACGGTCCAGCTTGCCCAACGTCGGACCTCAGTGTTGGGAGATTGAAGGAATTCCACAAGATAGTCCAGAATATTTGCTGCCACAGCAGCCTGGGCACCGTCATGTGAGTGGGTGACTTGAGCAAGTGCATATATTGCGCCCTCCACAACTTCGAGATCTACATCCCTGTCGGTATATCAGCACCGCGTTCATGGCAAATACTGGAAACTTGCTGCAGGAGAAATACGAGCCGCACACAAGGTTTCAAGCGTAATACCGCTGATGCGATGTATTTGTCCTTTGCCAGGTGCCCCACGGTCCAGCTTGCCCATCTCCGAACCCCAGTGTTCGGAGATTGAAGGAACTCCACAAGATAGTCCAGAATATTTGCTGCCACAGCAGCCTGGGCACCGTCATGTGAGTGGGTGATTTAAGCAAGTGCATATATTGCACCCTCCACAACTTTGAGATCTACATCCCTGTAGCTATATCAGCACCGCGTTCATCAAAAATAGTGGAAACTTGCTGCAGGAGAAATACGAGCCGCACACAAGGTTTCAAGTGTAATACCGCTGATGCGATGTATTTGTCCTTTGCCAGGTGCCCCACGGTCCAGCTTGCCCATCTCCGAATCTCAGTGTTCGGAAATTGAAGTAATTCCACAAGGATATTTGCTGCCACAACATCTTGCGCGCCGTACGGCCATCGGGTGATCTGAGAGAGTGCGTATATTGCACCCTCCACCACGTCAAGATCCGTGTCCCTGTGTTTATATCAGCACCTTATTCCAGAAGAATGGAGAGCACTTGCTGGAGGAGGGATATGAGTCGCACACAGGGATTCAGAGCCGTTACCGACACAGCCGTGGATTTGTGCTCAGCCAGGTGGGCCATGGTCAAGCATGTCCATCGCCGGACACCGGGATTCTGTGCGTGAAGCAATTTGAGAACGTAGTCGAGCGTACTTGCTGCCATAGCATTTTGGGCACCGTCCGACCAGCGGGTGATCTCAGAAAGTGCGTATATTGCACCCTCCACCACGTCAAGATCCGTGTCCCTGTGTCTATATGAGCGAGTACTCATGACAAATCACGGAAACTTGCCGCAGGTGAAATACGAGCCGCACACAGTGGTGCACCGCCAATACAAACCCGGACGTGGACGAGTGGGCGGCCAGTCGGCCCACAATCCAGCATGACCATCGTCGGAGCTGGGTGTCCGGTGACTCTAGTAGGTCCATGACCTGATCCAACACAGGTGAGGACGCAATAGCACGCGCGTCATCCTCAGACCCCCGTGCCAGCTCACTCAAAATCATTCTCTTTGTTCCAGAAGACAGGTATTTGTATCTACCAGTCTGTGAGCCAAATTCTAACACAATTGAGTCCCATACGCAAGGTAATCTGAGCAGATCTGCAACATCTCCTCCGAGAGTGGTGTGTCTTGATTCCTTTTGATAAAATTCAGGACCTGGCGGTGGTACAAGAGCTTCATCAGCGGTTTCGAAGCGGCATGGAGGTTGACCGTCGGTCCTCCTGCCAGTAGTGAGTTGCTGTCCGACCACCAGCTATGGATGCTCTGGATTGTCCGCTGGCGAGCCAAGGGATGCATGGAAGATGAGGGCGAAGGAAGAACGGAGGTGGTATACAGCCTTTGCACTGCAAATTGGCGATGCAGCCACGGCTGGTATAGTCACGCTGTGGTAGTTATTTTCGCTCGAGCCGCGTTACACCCACCAGCCAACCTCACCTACAGGCGTGTACCTGTTTCCACCCTGCGGCTGTAGACAGAATGCTGTAGACCTATTTTAATTCAATGCCGAAAATCGGACTCATCGTGCGGGCGGTGAATCATTTGTGGGGTGAATCTGCCATAGGACACTTTTTCCTCGTCGCTCGGGAACGCGAGCCGATTTTCAGTGATCATCTTCGCACTAATTTTGACGTGGACTTGGTGAAATCAGATCACGTACTGTATCATCAAGATCAAACGCATGACGACTTCGAGATACATGTACTGTATTACTTCAATCAATTCGACCGTCGATGCACACAGTATTCCGGAGTCAAAACACAGTACTTCAGCGGACGGAGCAACATTTCTGAGGATGGCCGCGCTCACGAGGGCGCAAAGTTCGGTTGAGATTTGTTTTTGGTGTGATGACGTGCAGAGGGCGCAGGAGGCAAAGAAACCAGATATATCTGCGAACACCTCTGGATCCAAATATCGGTGAATCAAGCAAGAGGATCATTGATATCCTTCTTGCCACCAAGGTTGATTCCATCAACGATAAGCTGGAAGTACAACTGAAATACATGAATAAATATTCTACTGTTTAATAAATTAGTGCCAATTAGTTTAGCGCTAGGATCCTAACTTATATTAACTTAGTTTTAGCTTCTTTAGTTTATGGACCTATCCTATGGCTGTAATAGTGCACCGCTGGCCATATTTTCACCTATTCTTACCCACCTTACCATGTCTTGACGAAAATTCGCACCACTCCGCCAAAGTCCATGCTTTTGTACTCAGCCACGCCGCTGCAACATTTACAATCAGCTTGAGCATGTGGAAACACTCAAGCTGAGTGTATCAAAGCAGTCAACCTGAGTGTGATCCGTCAATCAGCCTGGGTGAGTATCTCTCTTCTCTCTCTTTATAAAATTGTCCGTGTCTGTCTGAAGCTTTTCTTTGGAGCTTTAGACCCACAACTTCGGTACATCAACTGCATGACGTCCAAAAAAACCCACGCCCGCTGAGAACAGAAATACATACACTGCATTTGTTTAAAGTGGCAGATGATCCGACATAGACGATCTGACAAGCTATTCTTACTACTTCTTTCCAGCAAGCTCGTACCCCGGATTCTTCGTCAATTATCGTCTTCGATGCATCAACTGCATGACGGCTAAAGAAACCCTTGCCTGCTATAAAAAAATACACTGTAGTTGTTCGAGTTGCTAAATGATCCGCCAAGCTATTCTTGCACCATCTCTCCGATAAGCTCGTCCCCTAGTCTCCCTAGTCAGACCAAATGAGCAGGATAGTTTTCTGGAAAAAAAAAAAAAGACGAAAAATAACCTGATATATGGTCTGATTTTACTCGCGCTATGAAAGCCGTAGGTGACCCTTCCGGATTCGGTCAACCCAAAATGGACGATCCCGTGACAGTCACATCAGGACGCGCCAAAGCCCTCATCTGCGTCGCGTCGACGCAGCCCGCCACGGACCAAGGTATGGCAGGCTATGCTCAGATTATCAACTGGGATGTCCCTGACACTCCTGCTGCTCGAAAACTGCCCCTCTCATCGGCTACAAACACCACGCCGGCGCTGCTTCGTACGCCGCAAGCATCTTTGGAGATCACGTTCCCTCGCCATCTGGCGACCCTCCCACCTACAATTTTCTATTCAAGGCCTATCGAGTTTGGCTCAGTAGGAACCCCTGCAACCCCTTTCAGCTACTCTCCGTGCAAACGGAAACACAGCGCCGTCTCTCTCACTGATGAAAATACCCCACCTGCATCTTCGTTTGCTTCAGACACCCCTGCACCGCCCTCGAAGCGTCAAAAGCGAGCATCACCGCGTACTCCTTCCCAAAAAATCGAAGCAGTTCTTCTTGCAATAAAAGGGCAGAACTGGTCGTTCTCATCCTTCCTGTACAATGTATTCCGGACCAAAGATGACAAGGGCAAGCCCGTACATCGAAGCACTGTCCACGCGCAGATGGTTTCGAGGTTCCTTGCAGGCCGGGCTGACAACTCCGTCTCCGATATTCTGGCGGAATGGATGGCAACTCCAGACGGACGAATTCCTGCCCGCTCACCAAACCGCGACCTCATGTATTCCACCTCCGTCCCTTACACCACAATTAAGCCCGTCCGTGCGGCTCTCACCTCTTTTGCGACGCAAATCATTGGGAAGAAAGTTGCTTACGAGGCGGAGTGTGCTGTTCACATTACCAGTGGTCTCCATGTCTCGATTGGTCCAAACTCTAAACATCCGGAGACGCAGCTCCAACGTCATCATATTGGCGCGGAGACTATCCCTCTTGTGCGTGCGATTATCGACAAGCAGCAGCCTGTCACAGTGTTCCTTTGCAACAATATTGCGATGAGGAGACCGCGTACACGGGCCGGTGCCGTGCTTGTACGGAAAACACGGCCACCCGACACGGTAACTGTTAATTTTTGAGCCGGCCAGTTTCCAAGCTCACACTACGACTCAGGTCATCACGCACGCTATTGCAGCCATGAATTTCTGCCGCACAGACCAAGCGAATTTATTGCCGCTAGCACGCGGTATTCTTTACTTCGGGTCATCAGCTCCAGTCGAGCTGATGAACTACAACTGCCGAATCGGCAGCATGCCTGCACCTCAGACGATTCGGCGCAGCATGATCGCTTTATCAGAGGAGGAGGCGAAGATAACAAAGGCGCACGGCGAAGACCCCGATACTGTCGGCTTCTTGATTGTCGACAACTGCCAGAATTACCACAAGCAAAATGATCTCCGTATTGGTCGCGAGTCCGTGATGAACGTCGGCATGGCGGGGTTATACTTCGAGGCCCCGGATGTGGATCCCGCTGTCTTTGATCTCACAGACAAGCGCGAACGAGTTGCGCACGGTCTCAGGAAATCGGTGACGGTCGATGATCTCCTTGCGCTCCTCGATCAGGCCGATTCGGAGGTGGTCGGATCACTCATGTTCATTGAATGCCTTGCACGCATAATTCCCTCACTCAAACCACTGCGAGCAGAGGTCCGTTTGCGAAGGCTGGCAACTGCGACTCATGTTCTTCCTCCTGGCCAAGCTGTTGTTCATTCGCTCGCCAGCAATGGGAAGAAAGAGACAATCCCCACCGAGCTCAAGGACGGGATGCTAGACTTCCTCCAACAGATTGGACAAACACCGGCGAAATACCAAATACCTCAGACGCGAAGCTGCCCGTTGGCGGTGACGGCCTGACATACGCCATGCTTCAGCAACTACAGACTTACCTCCAGTTCCACGACGATGCCTTCAAATCTTTCGAAATATTCGAGCCGCAGCTCCAAGTTTGGCACACGAAATGGACTGATATTATTCGGATATTCCAGACGCACTGGGGGCGCACCTCTGGGAAGAGTACGAACCCTGCTTCTCTGGGGTACAGCGCCGGAAAAATTGGGCGCGCCGCACCGTCAAATATGAAGAAGGTCGAATTTTATCAGGGCGCCCAGCTGTTGAATGTCGTGCTCGATGCAAAACTTTTGAATATCTGGGCGTAAGACATTACTCTAAAATTTTATTACGACGACGCTAATCCCTCTGCAGGCTCGCCTTCAAAACGAACAATATTTTCGACCACTTCGAGACATTGCAGAAGACTGATACGTTGCCGGACATGGAAGAATTATTTCCCATGGCGCAGAAGCTGTATCGGGCATACGCAACTGCGCGTGGGCGCGATCACGCACTGTACGATGTCGGGGAAACGAGCGAGTGGGCAAAGACAGTGCCTGAAGGGTCTGTTTGGATCCCTGCGGAGATCGAGGACTCCAGCCTCGAAAAGAAAGGGCGGAAGAAGAAAATGAAACCGGCCTCGGAATTCGGCGACCAGCAGCCCAAAACAGCGAGGAAGCCGAAGGAAAAATCCCCACCCAAACAATATGACGGAGACTTCGTGCTAGCTCAAGAAATTGATTTTATACGCGATGCGATGAACTCTCGAAAGCTCGCAACCGCCGTAGCAGAGGGTGATATTGGGAGGTTGTATGAATGCATCAAAGTTCGTCTATTGTGTCAATTTATTATCGCTCGCATTGACTATTTATATCCAGTACATGCTGTTCACCTTTGCAGGTTCCTCCCACACGAATTATCTCAACTATGTGCTGGAGACGATCATGAACCTGGAGTACGAGTGCAGTCCGGACCTAAAAATGGCGCTTTTGCGCGGCCTCATTTGGAACCTTACTGGCCTCACCGATCACTGCGAGGAAGGCGACTTTATTGTGGAGTTTTTCAACCGCCTTCTCGAGGATATCGTGCAGCATAAAAGCGCCCAGTTTGACGACACCTTCATCCGAAATATCATCTCCCGCAACCTTCGTCACATTGCTCTGCTCAAACTTGCATGGCGCACTGGAATGGGACTCGACGCAAAATCAAGCAAACACGCGAATGCCACGGAAAGGCCCGAGGTCCGTACACTGTACAAGCTCTACATGGATGTCGAGTTGCACCACCGTCGTCGACGTCGTCAGATCGATGACAGGGACACCAACGACTTCGCTGCAGGTGCCAAAAAGCTTCGGGAGAGCGCGCTCCAGGCCGCCATCACGAAGACATTATTTACGCGGCAGGTTCAACGCACCGATGGTATTCCTGCTGCAGCCTCTGATGTTGTCGATGCGGATTTAGATGCCGAAGAGAGTGACTCAAATGCGAGTACCGTGTCGTCCCAGTCGGACTCCGACTCCGATGAGGACGCTGAAGATGATGGAAGCATTAATTTTGCAACACGCGGCTCAACTTACCTTGTCGACGGTGAACTTGTATTTGACGAGAGGGACATGATGTTGGGCCCCGAGGACACCGATGAGTATGCCGGTTTTGTGGACACACCTGGTGAAGACGAAGGCGAAGAGGGCGATGGCGGGCTATATGAAGACCCGGGAGGTAGCGACGAGGATTAAATTCCGTATACAATTCAAGTACTATTTTTACCCCGCTTTCTCGGCCTTCTTAGCCGTGGCGTTTGCTTTTTTGAACTCTCGGAACATACCCCGAAGCTCTACAATAACCTCCAACAGCCAACCATGTCGCTCCTGAAGTCCCTTGAGGCCAGAAATAAACGGTATTAAATCGTCCACAGAGATGAGCTTCGCAAACCGATCCAACAGCCGCTTTATAATGCTGTCAGGCAAAAGCTCGGTGAGTGGAATGAGCGCCATCTCCCGGTCGGAGGCCTCCATCCACACCGCAAGCCGGAAGGCTTCAAGACGAGTCGAGCCAATCTGCTTCTCAACTTTTGTTAACCTCTGGCCTTTGGGGATGTCGGACACAGGCAGAGTCTTCTTTGCGGGTGGCTGGTACAACTCGGGGGATTCCGTCTCCGGCATGCAACCGCTGCAGTTGCAGAGCTGGGGACGAGGTGTGGGCGGCGAAGCAGTACAAGTTTTACAGGGGCATGGTGAGTCTTCCACAGGATTGTCAAATTGGCGATCCTGCTCGGCGGGCTTGCATGGAGCCGTAATGATCTCCGCGATGGGACGGGACATGCGGGGAACAGACTTCTTTCCGCCCGCTGTTTTCTTTGCATCTGCCTCATTCTCCACATCTGTTTGTTCCACGATCTTCTCCGCCACCTGTGTACGTGCTGCGGATATGTAGAATATGCCGCGTGGGTGTGTAGCAGTCGGGCGAGCGCGTCCGGGTTTTTGAACATACATCTCCATGCTCTCCGGCTCCCCAATTTGAATCACCGTTTTGATAACCTTGATGTCGTTGCCCTGCGCGAGACCATTCGTGGCGATGATAATCTGGCACCGGGGGTCTGTCACAATGTCTGCCAGTGTCGCGAGCTTGTCGTCAGGCCAGTTAAGCCCGGTATGCATGCGGATGCGAATATCACGGTCGGGGTTGGCAGATTCGAGGGAGTTTAAGTAGCATTTTATGCGAAAGACGCGTGAAATGGTGCCTCCGAATATGATGGTTTTGTCGCGGTTTTTCAGCACCCAGGCCAGCTCTGGGAACAATCGGCCGTCTAGCCCCCAGTAGAGTCGACGGAAAAGGATCTGGATGTCGTAGCACGCATTTGAACGCCGAATCAGGTGGAATTCTCCTCGATTTACGCCGAGAATGGAATATATTGAGTCTTCCACCTTCGTGTCGGAGAGGAGCGTTGCCGTGAGACCGATAACGGGTGTACGCGGAGGAAGACGTGGTCGCATGAGACCTATCTGTGTAAATGATTTCCGAAAAGAAAGGCCCCATTGTACGAGCAGGTGAATCTCATCCACGCCGAGCAAACAGACACGATCATAGAAGGACTCGAAGCCGATCAAGGTGCGGAAACCCCGTGAGATGAGCTGCTCAGGCCCGAGGATGAGCATAGAGATTCCCTCCTTGGCTCGTATCCAAAGATCTTGCTCGCCGGCAATGCGAGCTGCGGTTACAGTGTCCGCGTTGATCACTAATGCGGCGATCCCGAGCTCGGCCATATTCGTGTCCTTATAATAGAAATCAGATAAATGCAGGCGGAAATATATAAGATAAATACCATCTGCTGTTCAATGGAATTGGTGGGACACACCACGACGATGACTGGGTTCAAGGGAAACTTCACGCCAGGGCAAAGTGATGGATTTTTGGCGATGGCTATCATGACCAGGATGGAGAGGAAAAGATATCCTGTCTTGCCGGAGCCGGTTGGGGTAGATGCTACGAGGTCGATTCCTGCAAGAACCTTGCAAATGCCGTCCATTTGATAGTGGTGCGGCTCAAAACTGGGGAGTACATCGAGGAGAATTTTACGGGCTAATTCAATGCCTTCGGGGGAGTAGAAGTGGAAGGCGAGACTCCTTTGACATAGGAGAAGTAGTAGAAGCAGCGGAGCGAGGCCGGCGGCACTCATACACGTAGAGATGAACGTTGTCGACGAGACGCGGTCTTAAAAAATGGTCGTGTTTGGCGGTCACGTGCTGATGGAGACTCTGAAACCCCACCTACGGCTATCATAGCGCGAGTAAGACTGGACTACTCGTCCCCCGGATTTTGGATCTGCTTCTTTATGCAGTGCATCATTTTATTTTATTTTATCACCTCGCAATCACCTTTCCTGCCACAAATCACTTTATTTTGCTCTTCTGCAATTTGCTACAAGCTCGATATGAGTTTAACCAAAGTTTCACTGTTCACTCAATAAAACTGTTCTCAGTTTATCATTGACTGACTGTGAGTCCACAGTTCACATTTAAGTCAAGGTGACATGCCTCAGCCGTCATACCCGGCTCTGCACCAAACTCACTCCAACGTCAACATCATCTGCACTCTCCCATACTGCCGGGACTGCAAATTTTTAATGGAATCGGAAAGAGGAAGAGGGATTCGCGGTCCTCAGCCGCTTGTGTACACTCAGGCTGATTGACTTTTGGCCGAAATTACTCTCAGGTTGAGTGTGTAGTACACTCAGCTTGATAGCTTGCACAGGCATATACGGTGGTTTGATGCATCAGATGATCGGTAAGAGCCATAGGCCAGTGATGCATTAACACCGCTGATTAGAGGAAGTCCGGATTTGGGAATAAAGGGCAGCTGTATTAAGAGACAAAATGAAACACACGTCGGGGATCGAACGAGAGACCTCCGTACAACGAACTATTGACACAGAAAGTGTTATAGATATTTGGCTCGCTGGCACACTACTCACTCTGTCCCTTTCATTCCTACACTTCCTATGCCCATTTCCTTGATACGACTCTTAATGATTTACGAACTCTCATGATTAAACACTCGTGATGTATGGAATACAGTTGTTCCCTTGTTTTCTTGTTGAGTTGCTGAGTTCGTTGGTCCGGGCCGCGTCGACTGATCATCTGATGTTCAGGGCTCCGCACAACGACTCAGTAGGGAGGCTCCGCAGAATGACTCAATATAACTCAGTAGTAGTATGACTCATTTGTACAGTATATAGACCTTGGGAATCCCTCGCTAGAGGGCATCCTATCTTTGCTGAATATTATCATCTCGTTTCCCATATCTCTTGTGTGAATTAAGTGAACCGCGCTGAAGCACGTCTAGGACTGCTCAGTACGTCTAAACTGCCTAGATAATAACTGAAGCACAAGCTCGGTTATCTATCTGGAAGCTGTCCTAAGTGGAGTACGCCTTAGCGCTGCACACACATTTTACTGTCCGGGTTACCGTGTCCTTTTGGCTTACTTTGTTATTCTGTTATTTCTATTAAATTGGAGTAACGGAAGGGTTTTGGGTTCGACTCCCCTTGCGCGCATGATTTTAAATTTCGCCGCTTAGAGATGTCCTGATGCATCATAATCACCGCTAAATCAGCGGTTCTAATGCTTCACTGCTCTTCGACTCTCACCGGTGCCTGATGCATCAGCCCGCCAGACTAAGGTGACATGCAAGGCATCGGGGAATTGCCGTTACTATCCTCCAATGGTTGGGATATTGGCACAGAGTCCAGGTAGTTGTAGTCGTCGATGCCATCATTGAGGGGCTGCGTTGACGGAACGAATTCATTGTCAAGGTCACTTTGGGAGTAACGGGGCTTTAGGGGAGACTGATATGTTTCGTAGGCCATATGAGTTGTTGGCAAAAACATTGAATGAACTTGTCACTTCAAAAGACTGAGTGATGTGTCAGAGAGAGAGCAAGCCCAGCGACAGCCTGAGGACTTGTGATTAAGTTGACAAGATATGGAGGAGGCTACATGATGCCGAGTAGATCGAGAGAATCTCGGTAGAGGCAGAGAGTCCCAGTTGCGGGTGGGACTCGACTGTAGAACAATGCGCTCTATGAGGCTCTACAGGGAAGTTGCGGCTCTACCCGGCTCTACCTTGTGACTGGCTATCTACCTCGTGAACCAGCCTCTATGTGCACAAAATGCATTTCCAGATGTACTATGGCTGCCATTTTGCAGAACATGATGATGTGTTGCTAAGATCACTGGACTCGCTGGACGCATTCCAAAGCCGATTTTCTTCCCATTCGATTTATTTTATCGCACCCCACCATGCCCATGTCCGATCCGCGTCCTATGGCGGCACGCTGCAACAGTGTACGTGCACAATTAATACGGTATTCCTACCATAAGCAGATCCCGTTTTGGGTTCGTTGCTTCGCTACGACTTGGTGACTCGCAGGTGGATTATCACGTCCAAATTATCTGCTCCAATAAATCCATGATAGAATGTTCTTTCTGTCCAAGAATATTAATAGTGGATGGACGGCCTGGATATTGAAGCCCGCTATTCCAGCGTACTACGGCATCTACGCCAATAAGCTACTATGCTCATCCTCGGAGGTCATCCCTAACCTGGAAATTGTACGTTCCATTGTTTTGCATGCGAGCCGAATAACCGAGCCCACACCGCACGAGAGCAGCCTGGAGCTTCCCAATTTTGGTTCGAGGCCAATCCTAAAGGATGCAACCTCCGCTCCAACATACGCTATGCAATCCGCTCCGAGTCGGGCATATACTCATGTGCACCATTGGTTCTGGAGATAAATCGGAATCTCTCTCTCCTCGTCGTCTACGTTTTCGCTGCTCTGGTATTTCACTAAGCCTGCACCCTCCACTTCAATATTTTCTAGGCCTGAGCTTGGTTGTCCAATCGATAGTTATTTTATCTCAGCTTCACAGCCGGACTTTTGCCTAAGTCATATTTTCTTGATCCATACCCATCATGCCCCCTATCGATATAGGTAGAAGTCAGGGTGGAATATGATTGCACCCCTGTATGCCACCCTCACAAGTTAGCAAGTCTGAAAAGTTCTGAACATTTTATATCCATGAAAGGAGCTCTGACATAGAAGCACCTTGAGGACTTAATTTTCAATTACAAGAACACTTCATGAGTGTGCATGCCAAATTTTGTGGCAGTAGCTATTCCCGTTGCGCTGCGGTACTCAATTTATGAGATCACATCATGCCAGGCTATCAAACAAACACAGCAATGTCCTGTGCTGCTTGCATACCATACAACAACTAGCAGCTCAGAGACCTCCTCTGGTACCACCCGCAGCAACAATGACGACAGCGTAGTCCATGGGGATGTTCCGCCGAGATAGGTTTTCGAGTCTCGACTTCAAGCCGCCCAGACTCCTTGGGCAACCAGACCTGCCGCTATTGACAAGAATGAGTGAGGTAGTGGTGCCATTTTAGAGGCCTGGGTGGTAGAATGTGTCCCATAGATTCACCATGTCAAGTTTCAGAAGGAATGGTACAGAATTGAGTCACTGGTGCGGAGGATGCAGGACAAGTCACGTTACACCTAGATCTGAATCAAAAAAGAAATTGATCCAGCTCAACGAAATCTGGGCCGTTTTCCGTGAGGTTTATATGTTTCCTGTAGGTTTTCTAGGAATTCTCGCGACCTATGTACCCAGTTTTCTATCAAACACATCACGTTTAAAGATATACCACGATTTATCCTAGGTGCGCCACATCCAGGGGGAGGATAGTACATCCAGCTGGTTCCAGTTCGCCAAAGAACATATCCGGTCAGCAGTGTAGGGTGCTGGTACGTCGATGGCCAACAGGAGGGATGGCGGAACGAGGACTACCACGGAATATTGAGTTTGATATCCATTTGCGGGGTGATCAGTTAGCACAATAACAAATAGACGATCTATTCGTGGGTGTACGTGGGTGTAGGCTGCTATATATATATATCAGAATTCACCCCAGAATCTGTGCAATGACGTGGATTATACCTCCGAGCAAGTGGGAAACTTTACTAATCGTTCGTTTCCAAGGGAGACCACGGTGATTCGACCACTGCCAAATTATGGTGGAACGCTCATATCGAATACAGCAACGCCCCGTGGGCATTGTTACTGGCTTTTCCATTGGGTTCTGAATGATAGAATTTCAGGAGGAAGCTCGCACAATACAAACAACTCGGCATATAATTTAAATACAACAGGGATAGACGGTTGTATAAATGATCCACTGAGAATCCTAGGATTGACATGGTTACTCGTTATGGGAAGAAATTTCGAGTGGATTCCCGAGCGGGTAGCGAGCGAGGTTCCTCAGAATTCGGCAAATGTTAAACTGCATCTTTCGATTGCCAGAGTCCATGAATTCCAAAACGTGCTTCAGGATTCCTGTGTGGATGATATCTGTGAGGCCGGCTGTGGAATGGCTGATATTCGCGAGAGCAAAGACCGCGCTTTCACGAGCGTCCGAATTGGTGTCCCTGGTCCGAGTGAGTGCGAAATTTAGGCATTTTATGTGCTGGCCGGTGACGTACTGTAAGAGTGTGACGAGCTGCGCACAGGGTTTCAGGGTCAGGATAGCATCCACCACGGACAAATGCGAGCCAAAATGTCTGACCACCTCACATGTCCACTCTGGGATCTGGAAAGTCGGTGACTGAAGCAGTCCTCTGACGTAGTCCAGAGTATTTGCTGCCACAGCAGCCTGCGCACCATCCTGCCATCGGGTGATCTGAGACAGTGCGTATATCGCACCCTCCACCACGTTGAGGTCCATGTCCCTGTGTTTGCATCAGCACCTTGTTCAAGAAGAATGGAGATAACTTGCTGTAAGAGGGAGATGAGCCGCATACAAGGATTCAGTGCCAATATAGTGATAGCCGTGGATTTCTCAAAGGCCAGCTTCCTCACCGCCCAGCATGACCATCGCCGGATCGGAGTGCTCGGAGACTCAAGCAATTCCACAAGATAGTCGAGAATATTTGCGGCCACAGCATGTTGCGCACCAGCCGGATAATGAGCGATCTGAGAAAGTGCGTATATTGCACTGTCTACTACATCAAGGTCCGTGTCCCTGTTCTTTATATTAGCACCTTGTCCAAGAAGAATGGAGAGAACTTGCTGCAGAAGCGAAACGAGCCGCACACAAGGGTTCATTGCCAACACAGCCACAGCCGTGGATTCGTCAAAGGCCAGCCAGCCCACAATCCAACATGTCTATCGCTGGACCCCGGCGTTCGGAGATTCAAGCAATTCTACAAGATGGTCGAGAATATTTGCTGCCACAGAACGTTGCGCGCCGTCCGGCCATCGGGTGATCTGAGCAAGTGCATAAACTGCACCTTCGACGACCTGGATATCTTTATCGCTGCTTATATCTCAGAATCGTCACAACTTCCAGACCGTAATCCAAACTCACTCGAGAAGGGACACAAGCTTGACACAAAGCGTCCGAGTCATGATGGCCCCCGCCAAAGATTCATGGAAAACGAGGTTGCCGACAATCTTGCATGTCCAGCGTCGAATCTCGCTGTCCGGTGACTCAAGCAGGTCCATGACCCGATCAAACACAGGTGAATGCGCTACAGCTCGCGCTTCTTCTTCCGACACCGCTCTGATTTGAAGCTCCCTCAGAATCGCGGCTTTCGCTGACCGCGATACGTATTTGAATCTACCCGGCCAGTTAGAGGGAGCCTAAAGGAGTGGATCCAATGCCATACGCGACGTAGCTGTAGTAAATCTCCAAAATTTCGCTGGAGAGTGGGGTGTCCCGATTTTTCTTGATGACGTCCAGGACTGCCCGGTGATACAAGAGCCTCATTAACGGCTTCGAGGCCGCATGGAGGTTGATCGTTGGCCCCGGTGGGTTACGATCCGACCACCAGCTAAGTACGCTCTCGAGTGTCCGTTGACGAGTCAAGGGATGCATGGATGAGAAGAAAGAGTGGCTCTACAGCATTGCACTGCAATTTGGAGCTGCAGTCACGAGTGCGTATAGTTAGCATCGTGGCATGTGGTCCAGTTATTTTTTATTCGCGGGCCGCCCTAGGCCCGCTTCATGGGAATGTGCCCGGACAAGGTCACACAACACTTCCCCAAAATAAGACAGAACGCGAACGAGAACGAAGAAGATCAAGAAGACAAATGCGGAGGAGAAGATCAAATAACAAAGGGAAAAAGAACAGGTAGGCATCGTATTGACTATTCTCACCAATATGTCTGGGAGTCTGGGCAGCAAGGATCTCGGCGGCGATCAAAAGCATCGAAAGCAAATGCGAGCGCAGGCGAAGAGCGGGGTCGCATCGTCCTAATAAACACACAGCGTGGGCCAAGTGTTGGCAGAGATTAGCATCTACAAGCATATATTACCTGCAATCAATGAAGACTTAAATCTTGGATACGAAAGCTCACCGAGAGATTCACCTTTTCTCGAGATCAAATATTGGGCTATCATGCCCGCGGAGTGGAGATGCCAATCTGAGCAATCTCAGCTAAATCACGACGAGATACAACTCTTAGCACGGAGGCCAATTCCATCGACGATGAAGAATCCCAACTTATCTGTTTGTTGCATATCAGCAAGCCCGACAAACGGAGAAGGCCCACCCACGACACCATTGGATAGGGCAGCACCAGAGGCAACACAAGAGGTAGTTCGCCGGAGTTCTTGAACTACGAGCAAATGCGGTCGAGGGCGAAGTCGATGAACGCTTGATTGCGAACCCTAAGAGGCATGGATTCAGCCCACCAGCATGGAGTGGGAACGAAGCCGAGGAATACGCGGCAGATTCATGGTGGGAAAGCGAGCGAGACGAAGATTTCACCGAAAGCAATGCGTCGGCTTTTTATTCGGCATGGGCTGGTCTCGATTCACTTCGGGCGCCGGACTACCGCAGACGGCGTGGAGGAGGACTGCATACAGCGGGGTAGCAGGCGTGACGCGTGTGCGTCAGATCGCGAATGCAGGATGGACACCCAATAAGTCGACAATGGGAGAGAGAAAGAGGGAAGGACGAACTAACTATTAACATTTGGGTATGGAAGAGGTCGGTCGGGAGAGCGAAGCGCGGATGGAGGGCGATAGATGGTGCGATTGACGGACGAAAAAAATGGGGGGTGCAGACAGGTGCGCACGGACGAGACCATCATCTGCTCCGGCGGCGCGTCCTGTGTAGAATACCCCGCAAACGGGAAACAGGGCCGTAGTTATCGGAGCCACGGTTGAGATCGACATGTAGCCATATTGGCGGTCGGGAAAGGGTGAAGGGGTAGGCGTGTAGGGATGCTTTAACTTGGAAAGCGATAAAACGAGCGAGCACAGAACACGTGGGACGCGGCGAAAGCCCCTGGGTGAATCACGGGGATCATCCGTGGCGGGAGGAGAGTAGAGGAAAAGTGAAGGAGACGGGCGGTTTCATGGTTTGATGAAAATCGAGGGGTGGATCGGATGGATACAAAGATTTTCCTCACCGCTGGCAAGCATGCTCCGCCGCCGCCTATACCATTGTTCTCGCATTTGCGGGCCCGTCGTAGTCGGCCCCAAGCCCCCGGCCCAGGCACGGGCTGCGTTCGAGCGGGGCATAGATCAGTAAACTTAGGGCGGCGTCAACGCATACGCGCCGCGGACACCAACGTTCGTGTTTTTGTTGTTGTTGCCGCGTGTTCGTATGGGCGTGTGGGGCGGCGCACTAGGTAAAACATGATTGTGAGAAAAGCACAGGATGAAAGGCAAAGAAGGAGACACCAACGACGTTGTCGTACATCACCTTCAACACGAGGGAAGAGCTCGTACACAAACCGCAGCGTGCGCCACTTGAACATCGGCAGCAGGGTCGCGGCCTGTACGTATCTCAAATCAAAACACAAAAAAAATCAGCATACCAACTCTAAAAACGAGAACAAGACACGCACAGCTCCTCCACTTGGCCGGCGTCAAACTCAGGTCCACAGTGAGCGCCGCCTCGAGCGTCTGCACCAGCGCCTCGGCGTCCACATCGGCACTTCTGCAGCCCGCGTCTCCCGCATCAGCACCGCACGCGCCACGCCCTCAGCGCGCCTAGGCCGTGGAGAACGAGCACGCCTATGTCGCACCGCCGCCGCCTGCAGGCTAAGGCTCCACCGCCGCGCACGCGCGTGGGCCCTGTGCGGAGCAGTGCGCCGTGGGGGCCCGAGGCCGATGCCGATGTGCGCCTGGTTGGGTGGGGGTGAACAGGACGCGGCGCGGGGGGTATTCGCGTGGAGGGGCGGGGTTGGCGGGTGTCGGCGGGTACGGATACACAGCGGACTCGGCGCTGGGTTCAAGTGTGAGAGAGCAGGTGCGTATCGGAGCGCCGCGAGATGGAGGAGGAAGCTTGAGGTTGAGGCCTAGGGAGAAGAGACATGCGAGCAAGACAAAATCAAGACGCGTGGCTGTGTCCTGCTTTGATCCGCCGCAAAGCCCGGGCCGGTCGTGCAATTGCCCATCGCGAGTGCCAAGAAGCTCCATACTGATGCACCATGGCACAGGAGTCCAAGTTCGAGACCGGGTTAAGTTCAGTTCAGTTCAAATCCGACTCGACTCGACGAGTTCAAACCCGAGCTCCGCGAACTAGATGAGAGACCCCGGCATGCTGAAATCGCACCTTGTATGAAGGAAGTATTGCTGCGAGTGGGACATTGAACTGTGCACAAAATGCCAGTAGGACGGTGAGTGCGTAAAATGCCATTGGATCACGAAGATTAGAAGTGCTGCGAAGCACGAAGAAGAGCAGTACTGCAAAGCAGGGAGATGAGCCGTACTGCACATCAAAGCGGGAGGGATGACTCACCAGAATGAAAGAGGGATATCAGGACACGCGGTGCGGAGCTGAGACTGAGTCTGGATCGGATGAGGTACTAATTCAGAGAAGGATAGGTCAGGCGCAGTTTAGTTGCGTAAAAGCCCTCAGTTTGGATGCACATAGGGGCATGCGTACAGTGTGTCCGCACTTCAGAAGGTTAGGCAGCCTATGCAGATGGGATGGAAATAGAATCGGCCCGCGGATGGAAATAGAAATCGAACCGCGGCTGTAAAGTGAATCCAACCGCTGATAGAAATGTAATCCGAAACCTTCGAATCGAATCGCATCGCAGAGAGGATAAATTGGAGATAAAATTGAATCGCAGAAGGAATGGAGCATAAAGATTAAATAGACGCACAAAGGTTAAATAGAGGCACGAAGATTCAATATAAATAGGACACGGAGAGATGGCCAGAAAGCTTCCCAGGACGGCGGATGCGGATTGAAAAAACGTGGAGGAGAGTCGATGGTTCAGGAATTACGTGTGTCATCGTTGGCGAGAGTTGGCGAGCAGCAACCTAACCTACACTCTGCGCAAAAATGTCAGTGGCAGCGGATGGAACTTCAGTGACGGACGGAATTACAGTAACACCCGCAGAACATCCATCAAACCGCGGACGGAATGAAGCAAACACAAAAATGCGCATCGTTAAACAATACACAAGTACATCAAAACACCTGAATGGGATGACGCACCAGCTCACACCACGGGCGTTAAAGGTTTGGACTTTGGATTGAGGATTCCTGCAGGCGCGAATTTTAGCGTGCGTGACCGGGGTGAGGCGCGAGTTTTTTGGATCCAGGATTACTGTAGGCCAAATTTACTGCAGCATACGAAGGGAACGAGAAGCGTACTTGCAATACAGCCGTTGAAATTATCCTCCACGGTACGTCTTCTCATACCGGGGTTCCAGACCCCATCAATGCGCAGGGCGGCGGAGCTGGTGCTTCCCGTGCAAGTTGGGTGTGCAGGACGGCGCACAACCCATGCCTAGGGCGCTCATTATTGGTGCTCGTGGCGCAGTGTACTCGCATTGCAGTACTCGTCCTGGCGTAGCGCGAAGTTCCGGGTGCAAGGAAGCGGTGCGCAAGGAGGGAAGAAGCGCGAGTGGCATATACAAACGCTGGCTAGCGCTCGTGGTGCGCGCGCCGTGGTCGTTGGCAGTTGTGATTATGATTAGCCTTAAGCGGATAGCACCAGGTAAGTTGCGAGGGCCAAGAACCGGAGAGAGGGATGGACGCAGTGATTGCGTTAGTGTATTCAGCAATTAATCCGTAGTTGTGGTATTTGATTCAGTAAGTACTTGGGGTGAATTCAGCAGCGCAGATGTCAGGGTCGGCATAACAGAAAAAGAGAACGGGTTAGAGGTCAGAGGGCGGGAGAGAAATGCCGCAGAGCCCAGAGGGAAAATGTGCCACGCCGCGCATGGACGCAGGCGGAGAAGGTACTTGAAATCGAGGCGGAAAGTCTCGGATCGGGTCGCGCGCTGGTTTATATTGTCTACGAGATGGTACATGAACGTCCGCAGCTGTGTGACATACATCTTGAGATGCAGTCAGGATCACTGCCCGCTACCAATAGTGGAGGAGCTGACACGACGTACAGGAGATACAGTCAGATGTCGTGCACGAAATAACGCCTGTCGGGGGGGCTGGCAGACCCACGGAAGCGTTCCCTGCATGAGCATGATGGACAGACGCAGCGAGGGCGCAAATGCGAGGAGGTGTCTTGTCTTGCACGCAGGAGGATCGCCGTGGAGGAGGCCCCGTGAAGCTCCTGCAAAGGGTTGTCCGGAAAAGTGGCTTTTTGAGGGCGAAAATTTGAGATTTCCTTGTCCAAATAGTGGCTTTTTTAGGCCAAAATCTGGCCGGCGCTGTCCAAAAAGTGGCTTTTTGAGCGGGATTTCGACTCAGTTGACCAAAATTTGTCCACTTTGGTTTCAGCGGATCTGATCACATCAACCGGCAGAAGGATAACCTGACATGCATCCGGCATTTGCGGCATCTTTCTAACTTCCAACTCTCACCAGTGTCGCACGGCTGACGCATCCCTTCGAATATCAACGCCTGTCATCTATATCGTCCCAAGCTTTGCCTCAGTGATACTGCCCAATTAGTGCCCACTCGCAAGAATTGCCTTTGAATTCGAAAGGACTGGCAGCTGTTCATCTTGGCCCTCAATAGTCATGAAGAAGCTTTCCGATAATATCTCCTTGAACGCAGGGGTTTTTTGTTTTTTTGGGTAAAAAAAATCTTGTGTTGGAACGTTGTGCGCAAGTCCCGCCGCCCACTTGGCGGGCATCATTTCCCGCCCGTTTTGGAGCAAGTCTTACCTAATCTTTTCCTGATTCTCGACTCTCTTCTCTCCATGGATTCCCGAATCTCTGACCTCCAGGCAGCATTAAAATCGAGTAAACATGAAATACGCGGCACGCAACTGGCTCGGGACGACGTCGAATGTCTTCGGGATGGTGCCAAAGTCAAGGTACCCGGCGCGGTGATGAATGTGGTCGGTGCTTTGCTGCAGATACTTGGCGAGAGAGATGGTCCGGGCGACTTTGCAGTCTTTTCGACGTGGCTCAGCCCTTTGATCTCAAAAAAGGTCCCCCAAGCTACAGCATACGGGACCATTGCCAGTAATATTGCGGATGCGGTATATTTTTCTTGTGAATATTCAGATGTATGGCAACTAAAGTACTCTTAGTGCGACGGTAAAAAAGAGCTACTTCTGTCGAAGGCACGGTGGCTTTTCCCCTTGTTCGGTGACAACCCCCCACACTGGGTCTTGGGATGGGTAGACCGGAGCGCGAGCCAACTGCACATTTTTGACAGTGTACCAGAACTTCAATCATACATGTGGGCCGAGCCTGTGAGTGACTACACTTTCCTTGGCCCTTTACATGCTCACAGTGAATATATACAGGCACTTGTGGAACTGGCGGAAACTGTTTTCACCACGCTCGGCCAGCCCCGCATGGATTTGGCACCGTGGCCAGTCCTCAAGCACTCACCGCCCGAGCTACAACGGCAAATGAATGGATATGCATGCGGTTTCTTTGTTATCCATGCAATGTGTGCTATTGGGAAGGGCGAACCCATTTCCACAGTTATCAATGACGCCACGGCGAAGGTCCGAAGTGAAACTTTGGACACGATACTGGCCAACCTTTCGTATGGTGTTTTTTTTCTCCCGAGCCCAAATACTAATCTTGGGACAGATTGCTACGTCCCAGAGCACCATCGAATGATGTTGAGATGACAGTACCTGAAAAAAGTCCACCACGCCGCATCGACATTCCAGTCATTTTGACTAGTGTTACGATATCGGTGCCGTCCGAAGTCCCGGAACCTGCTCCCGAGGCAGAAATTGATTTTAATTCTCCGTGTGTTTGTTCAGTTTATAATGTTCGCATGGGCCTGATGTTGAAATATCAGGACACGAGCGGCCGCAATAGCTATTGGATCCAGGTATTTTAATCACAAAGGTGTTCGCATTTCGTATTAACTATCTCTGCTCTGTACCGATAGTTCTAAACGAAGGCTTGAGGAGGTCGCTCCGCAGCCCCCGAAGAAGAAAGCTAAAAGTGCGGCCACGAAGAAGCTGACAAAAGGCGAGGAACGTGCCGCCCTTCTTAGTGCTAATCCGCACATCTCCCACGTCGAACCGCACCGGGTTCGCTGCGCTGCATGCTCAAGTTGGGTTAAACTGCATGCGACTCGGGAATTCAAAGTCGACAACTGGAACCAGCATGAACTCAAATGTTCTGCAATCACTGGTAAACACCGTATACGAACTGCTATTAAACAAACGGCCACCTCGGTTGTGAGTTTTTCCCTCTCCAGCGGCGAATTTAAGGGCTAACATTGGAAATAGGCAAAGGACTCGGCCTCGATTGTCACATACTTCGGAGGGTCTGCAAAAAGTGATTCACTGCCGAGCACGCACCAAATCCCCGACGCCTACAATTCTGACCCTGAATCCAAGTCGAAAAAGGGTCAAATAACCTACACCTCACAGCTGGTTAACGCGGCAAGTCCCGCCCCTTACCCACAAATCTCGCAGATTAATCCCCCTTCAGACGCCCAGTACTCGTACATTCTTTAGTCCTGGTCCGATCAAAAATCCGCCGCCGAAGCCTACCATCGTCAAGGAGCCAAAATCGTGCACGCATCTTTCCGGTGGCAAGTACATCGAATATATTGAACGTACGGAAACACGCTCAATGGGTGGAGTTTCGTCCTCGCTCCGTGCGCGTGTCGTGAGGCAGGTATTACTCTACAAGAAGTTCGAGCCCTTGAAAAATCAGGAGCGTACCACGGAAATGATTCGTCGGGTCGAAAGCTCCATACCAGCTGAAGGCAACGATTGTCTGGTTTCTCCGGACTGGACGGACGCTGAACATGCCAAGGTCGATGACGCCTTGAAAGGTTTCGCTCGGTGGGATGTCGATTTCGGCAAAAAGACCGTTCGCTCGACTCGCTGCGAGGGACTGACAACGAACAAGAGCGGTATTTGTGATGCCTGCGAAAATGTGGCTAAAGATGCATCGTTGGTCCATGCAATAAATCGGGTAATCGCCATCTATCCAACACCCGCAGTAATCCTGACGAGATGCTCAGAAAAATCGCGAGGCTGAGCTACCATTAGAAGAACAACACCGAATCCAGCTCGATCGCGACAAGTACTCGAGCAAACGATTCCACGATTTCGAGGGACGAAAACTTGACTTGCTACTCAAAGACCCAATCACGTTCAAGGCACTCAAAACTCTTCAGAAGGGGGAGACCACCGAATGCTTTTTACAGCTGTACGAGGCGACATTAAATGGAAAACTCAAGGACTACGAGACGGTCAAAGACCTTTGCAATGTGGTCGCGGAAGTGATCAAGCGCAAGGAGGATGACACAATGTCGGGCATGCGGTATCCCCCTCACTACTTGAATTTTGCGATCCTGATGAGGTCGTACGGGGGTAATTCAGCGCGGCAGTTCGGAATACTGAGCGGTGAAATCCCACTTCCGTCGGCACGTCATCTCAGGTATCAGTTTTCGAACATCGACCGATTGTATGCTAAATAAATTCCAGGACACTTGTGGCTAAATCCGAAGATGCGCTTCACAATCCCTATCTGATCTTCGAAAATATGGCTCGAGTGAAGCGCCTAGCGGATTCGATACACTACTCCGGGCCAGTTGGCGTTGCAGGAGACTGTACAAAAGTTCGGAAGCGACTCGCCTACTCCAGTGACTTTGGTGGCCACATCCTTGGTAGTGTTTGGGAACTCGAGGACTGCATCGCAGAGGATCCGGACGACATAAAGCGGGCCATAGAGGAGATCACCAACGCGAAGGCTGAGGCCACCCAAGTTCGTGCGATTTTGATCAAGGTAGGTATCATGCCCGCGGTGTTGATTATGATCTAAGCTGCACCTCGATTCCTCTCCCCCATATACCCCCCCAAGTCGTCGCTCTCCTTCCAACAGATGGAAAGGATGATGGACCGAAGATCGTTCAGCAACAGCTCAAGCTGCTCGCGATGGCTGCCCAACTCTCCTTACCTGTCGTATGCTTCGCGGCAGATGGTGCAGCTTCGGAACTCGCCGCTCAAAAGCTCATGGACAGCCAAAAAACATCCTTCCCTCCGATCACATACGACTATCCTCTGTACGGAATTCATCTGGAGGCACCCGTTATGGAAACCGGTCCGGTAGTATCGGGACAAGATCCCGGCCATGGAAAAAAAACCGCGCGTAATCAGCCACAGCATGGGACGAAAACGGAGGATCTGGGCGAGGACATTCTCGTGAACCAGACTTTGGTGGATCTTAAAGACACCGGGGAGTCCGGTTTATTGGCTTCTGACGTCAACAACGTAGACAAGCAAGATGATGGGCCGGCACGCCATCTTTTCCACGTTAAAGCTCTTCAAGCATGCACGACTGGTGAAGGGGACGAAACAAAGATCCGAGAAGGTTTCGGCGGGCTATTCGTTTACTTGTTTGTTCTCGGCAAGTCATCGTGGATTTTTCTCGTGTCACATACTCATGTATTTGAATCTTACAGGTGTTCTATTTGACGCGTGGCTCAACCGTACAATGACAGTAGCGAACCGTGTTCTGGGAGTACTCCGAGCACGCTTCTTCCTCCATATCTGGAGAGCTCACGTCGTCCGGATGAGCAAAAAATTTCCCGACCTCTACTCGACCACGAGATCATTTATTTCTGCCGCGAGCTTCCATATTTTTAACCGACTTTGTGACAGCCTCCTCCTCCTGGTCATCATATATGCCCGTCGATATCCGGATCAACCTTTTTGTCCTTGGCTGCTCGGGACCGAATTCGTTGAACATTTCTTTGGGCTCGCGCGAATGATGCTTCCGAACTTCACCTGGGCAGAGTTCATAAAGCTAGTTCAGCATGTTATGGTCCGCCAACGCATCCTTCTCTCTGGGTCGTTCAAAGGGAAGCGCGACAGGAACGCTCGAGTTGGATATGTTCTTGATTTCGACGCTTCTCCCTTGACTGCCGAAGACCGAAAACTCGCTGAGGTAACAATGACCGACCCCGAGATGAACTCTCTGGTCGAGCTTGCATTCCGCGAGGCTTCACTTATTTGCACACAAATCCTGCATATACAGGCTCCCAGACCGACAATACAGCGTCCACTTGCCCTAACCCCGCTCGGGGTGCCGCCGCCCAGGGCACAGCCTTCTGACGATTCTGATTCCGACAACGACGATGAATTCGAGGAGGAAGAGGACCCATCAGAGCCTTCATGTCGTCCCAACGCCTCGCAGGAGTCCTGGATGATTGCGGTGGCCGCGCATGATGCCGCACGTTATTCAGCACTCTGTGATGACTACGAAAATGCCGTCAAAGAGCTCGAAAACCTGCCCTTATCCCTTCCTGTGGTTTCTGGTCCTCCTCTCCCTCCCCCCGTCGCTGTCGCTATCTCGGTCACGAGTGCCCAGCCAGTTCCGGTCCAAAGCGAACTTATTGATGCAGCGGGCAGGTTGTCGATTGCCATGATACTTCGGGCACGACTTCACTGGCAGGCGGGCACCACAACGCGGTCGGAAAAGGTATCACAGATTGATTCCAAATACGCACTCAGTCGCATCGCAAGGGCCACCGCATCGCAGGGAGATGTTATGGAGCCGGAAAAAATGACGATTCAAGAGGCTTCAAACCTGGCTCGCATCCTTCAAGAGCAGAACACCGAAATTCAGGCGAGCCAACCAAGGAAAGTTCGCGAATTACGGTGGAAGAATATTGCCGCAGTTGTCCAAAGACTCGTCGATGCAACTGGTGAGGCATTTATTTAGTTGCTTGGAGGCCAAAATTCACTAATTGTTGATAGCTCTGCCGAATATCCTTGTGAAGAATGTCCACCCAGTAAACCCTCTAGTGGTCGGTAATTGGACGCTCATGTGGAGCGGCAAACGGTTCTATATTGGGGAAATTCAGGACATTTTGAAGAAAGGTGCAAATAGCCGCTACGGCTCTCTACGGAGTTCTGGTTCTGTTTCAGGTCTTGCGTTTCTGTCTGTCCGCGTTTACTTGCCTTTAGTTGCGGTGGGTTAACTTTATTGTTCATTGAAGCTTTTCACTGAGCCGAACGACAGGGAGGGGGCTCCGACTCCGGCTCCGAATCCGACTCCGAGGATGATCAAGAAACCGGTGATTCCACCGTGCCACTTTTTTCTTGTCATTACAAGGGTCGTCGTACTCGCCTAAGCACCCACGCGAAGATTGATCACCTCATCTTCAATCTTGGGCCCAACATTTTCGAGCATGTCGATGCGGGCATTCAACACCGAAAACTGAAACAGCATGCCGCGTTATGCTGGACATCCCTAACTACACCAGGTCCGGTGTCTACAGAGGTTAAAACGCTCACCGTGAAGATACCGAAGCGTGGAAATACGTAGCTCGTATCCCAACGTTTTTTTACGTCGTGAGGCGGCGGGGAGCAAAATTTAGATTATTTGGGCGAATTTTTATTTTTCACGTGACCACCCCTGTCCGAAAGTGGCTTTTTGAGACTCCAAATGGTGCCGACGAGTGGCTTTTTGAGGCCGGATTTCGAATAATTTCCGGACAACCCTTTGCAGGAGCTTCACGGGGCCTCGTGGAGGCCCGGGGGTTGAGGCGGGTGTGCGAGGATGGCGGCAAGAGGAAGAAGGGGAAGGAGCGATCATCGGAGCAAGTCGAATGGAACTGGAACTTGAGTCTTCAAGAGGACTTCCGTGCCACTTGAACGGGCGGGTAGGATACGAGGTAACGAGGGGAGAGCAAAAGACACGCCTCGGAGATCTACGGCATAATATGGCTGTGCTTTGGCTGTGCTACGATGTGATCCGGCCCTGCCGACATGATCGCTCCTTCGTCTTGCCATCATCCTCTCAAAATCTTTGTGCTCTTCGTTGGCTCTTCGCCGGCCCCACCGTTCACTGCAGTGCCTCACGAATCAAACAATAGGGAACGGTTGCGAATCTGCTGCGCCCGTATTAAGATTATTCCTGGCGTTGGCTCTCGTTGCTGGGCCACTCCGTTCACTGTCCATTGGTCTATCTACGTCATCCTCGTCCGCGAACGATCTTGGCATCGGTCTCACGTTCCCCACTTGCAAAGCCTTAATAAAACCTGACGATCTTAGGCGCTTCCGTAGCGATACGATACGATCTCGAAGCGCGGACAAATATTGCCACCCACGCACGGCGTTCCATGCGGTTCTTGAAGAAAACCCTAAACGCTGCCAAAACTCGTGCCTCCAGCATGGGCAACTTCCCATTTCAAATAAGATTCTCTCACATTTTCCGCCTGCCGAATTCAACGGGATTCTCCTTTCACGCGTTTGATGTGTCCCCCCAGCCATCTATTATACTCGTCCTCCCAGCTTAATTCCTCACCAGTCTCGCCTGCCCGAATATCCGCAAGGCGCAAACGCAATAGCATCCTGTCGCTCACGTCGCCCACCGCAGCCGCTCGCAGTAAATTCTGACGTAGCCCACACTGCACCGCCATGTCGCTCACCAAGCTGGCGGCAGCAACCCAGACTCGATCTCTGCTCTGCCCACGATGGATGCTACCATGATCTATGCTCCACCGTCACCCGAGGTCCCGCTATCCGAAATAGGATTTTGGTACGTCGATAGCCAGCAGGAGACATAACGAAACCAGGACCGTCATTCAACCTCACGGGATATTGAGTTCGATATCCATTTGTAAGGTGATCAGTGAGCACAACAACGAATAGACGATCTATTCGTGTTATAGGCTGCTGCTTTATATATATTGGAATTCGCCCCCAGAATCTGTGCAATGACGTGGATTATACCTCTGAGCAGGTGGGAAACTCTCGTTTCCAAGGGCGACTACGGTGATTCGACCACCGTCAAATTATGGTGGAACGCTCATATCGAATACAGCAACGACCCGTGGGCATTGTCGTTGGCCTTCCCATCGGGCTTTCAATGCTAGGAATTGCAGGTGGAAGCTCGCACAATACCAAAAACCTCGGCATATAATTTAAATAAGGCAAGCATTGTTTACACAGCGTAGATAAGTACGGTTGTATGAATGATCCACAGGAAATCCTGGTATTGGCGTAGTTTATTAGGAATTGTGGGAAGAAATTTCGAGAGAATTCCCGCGCGGGTAGCGAGCGAGGTTCCTCAGAATTCGGCAAATTTCAAATTGCATCTCTCGATCGCCAGACTCCATGAGTTCCGAGACGTACTCCAGGATTGCTGTACCGATGACATCTCTGACGCCGGCGATGGATTGGCTGATATTCGCGAGAGCGAAAAGCGCACTTTCACGAACACGAAAATGACGGTCGCTAGTCCAAGTGAGTACGGAAAGTTATTATCTGCCATCCAGGAACGTACTGTAAGAGTGTGACGAGCTGCGCACAGGGTTTCAGGGCCAGGATAGCGTCCACTACGGACACATGCGACGCGAAATGTCTGAGCATCTTGCATGTCGACTCCCGGACCTCGTGACTCGGTGACTGAAGCAGTTCCCTGACGTGGTCCAGAGTATTTGCTGAGACAGCGAGTTGCGCACCGTCCGGCAATCGGGTGATCTGATACAGTGCGTATATTGCACCCTCCACCACGTCAAGATCTGTGTCCCTGTGTTTGTATCAGCACCTTGTTCAAAAACAATGGAGAGAACTTGCTGCAGGAGGGACACAAGTCGCATACATGGGTTCATTACCAATGTAGCTGCAGCCGTGGACTCGTAATAGGCCAGCCGAGCCAGCGTCCAACATGTCCATCGCCGGATCGGAGTTTTCGGAGATTCAAGTAATTCCACAAGATAGTCGAGAATATTTGCCACCACAGCATATTGCGCGCCCTCCGGCCATCGGGTGATGTGAGAAAGTGCGTATATCGAACCCTCCACCACATCAAGATCCGTGTCCCTGTGTTTGTATCAGCACCATGTTCAAGAGGAATGGAGAGAACTTGCTGCAGGAGGGAAACGAGCTGCACACAAGGGTTCATTGCCAACACAGCCACAGTCGTGGATTCGTCAAAGGCCAGCCGCGCCACCGTGCAGCATGTCCATCGGCGGATCTGAGTGTTCGGAGATTCAAGTAATTCCACAAGATAGTCCAGAATTTTGGCCGCCATGCCATGTTGCGCACCAGCCGGATATCGGGTGATCTTAGAAAGTGCGTAAATCGCACCCTCCACGACGTCAATATCTGCGTCGCTGTGGTTATATCAGCACCTTGTTCGAGAAGAAAATGGAGGACTCTTGCCGCAGAAGGGACACAAGCCGCACACAATGGTACATTGCCGATACAGCCGCAGCCGTGGATCCGCGAAAGGCCAGCCGGGCTACCATAAAGCATGTCCATCGCCGGGTCTGACTGTTGGGAGATTCAAGCAATACCACAAGATGACCCCAAATATTTGCTGCCAGGTGCTGCACGCCGCCCTGCCATCGGGTGATCTGAGAAAGCGCATATATTGCACCCTCCACCACGTCAAGATCCATGTCCCTGTGTATGTATTAGCACCTTGTTCAAGAAGAATGGAGAGAACTTGCTGCAGGAGGGAAACGAGCCGCAGACAAGGGTTCATTGCCAACAAAGCCACAGCCGTGGATTCGTGAAAGGCCAGCCGGCCCACAATCCAGCAGGTCCATCGTCGCACCCCGGTGTTCGGAGATTCAAGCAATTGTATGAGATACTCCAGGTTATTGGCTGCCACGTGCTGTAGCACGCCATCCTGCCATCGGGCGACCTGAGAAAGTGCGTATATCGAACCCTCCACTACGTCAAGATCCGTGTTCCTGTGTTTGTATCAGCACCTTGTTCAAAAACAATGGAGAGAACTTGCTGCAGGAGGGAAACGAGCCGCACACAAGGGTTCATCGCCAACACAGCCACAGCCGTGGATTCGTCAAAGGCCAGCCGGCCCACTGTCCAACATGTCCATCGCTGGACCCCGGCGTTCGGAGATTCAAGCAATTCTACAAGATGGTCGAGAATATTTGCTGCCACAGCACGTTGCGCGCCGTCTGGCCAGGCGGTGATCTGGGAGAATGCATATATTGCATTGTGCACGACGTCAAGATCTGCGTCCCTGTGTTTGTATCAGCACCGTACTCAAGAAGAATGAAGAGAACTTGCTGCAGGAGCGAGACGAGCCGCATACATGGGTTCAGTGCCAACACGGGTGCGGCCGTGGTATCGTGGAATGCCAGGGTACGCACAAGCAAGCATGTCACTCCCCGGATCCAGGTCGACGGGGACTCAAGTAGTTCCGTGACCTGATTCAACACCGGTGAATGCACAACAGCACGGGCGTCATCTTCAGACCGCGACGCTTTGTCATTAACCTCGCTCAGAATCATACTCTTCGTCGAAGCAGACAGATATTTAAATCTACAGGTCTATCAGCAGAGTTCTAACGCAAACGGGTACCATACGCGAGGTAATCTGAGCAGATCTGCAACATCTCCTCCGAGAGTGGTGTATCTTGATTCCATTTGATGAAGCTTAGCACCTGGCGGTGGTACAAGAGTCTCATCAACGGCTTCGAAGCGGCATGGAGGTTGACCGTGGGTCCTCGGGTTACTAGTGGATTGCTATCCGACCACCAGCTACGGAGGCTCTCGAGTGTCCGCTGGCGGTTCAATGGTGGCATTGAGAAGAAGGAAGAGAACGGGTGGGTCTACAGCTTTTGCACTGCAACGAGAATTACAGTCACGGGGTATAGCCACGCTGTGGTAGTTATTTTCACTCGAGCCGCATTACACCCACCGGCTGATCTCACCTACAGCCGTATACCCTGCGGCTGTAGATGGAATGGTGTAGCCCTATTTTCATTCAATGCCGGCAGACTGGAAATCGGACTCATCGTGCGGTCGCTGAATCATCTGTGCAGTGAATCCGCCACAACATACCCTTTCCTCGACGGTTACCTACCAGCCGGGAATGCGAGCCGATTTCCAGTGATCATCAGCGCACTAATTCCGACGTGGACCTTTATCAAGATCACACGCACATGGCCTCGAGAGACATGCATACCGGTCCCGCACCAGCACTGACCACGAACCCACCAAGGCGCAGATATGTACCCCAAAGGTCTACCCGCGAGCGTGATAGACTTGGCTTGAAGCGGACGCACCGGTCGAGTTGATCCCGGTGGTAATTTGGTGGTAATTGTAAGCATGTTACACTTGGGCCGCGGGCAGAATTGCACACCGATATCGCGCGGATCCCGATTCATGATTCTCGCCCTAGATCTCGCCGTTTCCGTGTCTGTGTTTGATGGGGACGCGGATCGGTTCGGATGGCCGCAGGTAGGCGCGATGGTGAGCGTGACAAATGCTGTGAATTGATGGAGGGCGTGAACACACTGACGGGAAGCGTCGAGATTAATTCTGGTTGCTGAAGTAGGCACGACACAGCGACGATACAAGTACCAGATCGGCGTGGGCGATCTCCTCAATTTAATACTCGGTGTCCAGCTGAAGCGCAGAAACAGAGTTCCTGATGCCCTCGGAGCCCGTGAGATTTGTGGCCAACTCAGCTCGCTCATATATGACTCGGTAAGCTCAAATGAAGTGGTGGACGGGATGCCCTCGTTTGACTGGCTTCCAACGCCTCAGATGTGTGCGTACCCTTCGAGCTCCAAGAACCTACCGTGGACTCATCAACACTCGACTCAGAGAACAACAAGGAATCATTCGATGTGATTTCGATGCAGACATGGGATGGATGGAATTAGCACAGGAGAGTGGACCGAGGAAAGTCGGTGAGGAGCTAGTGTAGTGCGATGCCCCCAATTTGCGATCACTACCAGCCAGCCGGGTGCAGGTGCTAGCTATAATAAGTCGCCGTCAATGAATGTTGATTCACGCGCAGATAGTTTAGTTGAAATGCAATGGATATGTTTGAGTGCCTACGGAATGTATTTATGATACGATAGTGCGCGAAATCCCGGTAACAGTGCGCGCCTGGTGAATTTCAGTGCTTGACGCGTTCACCGAGTATGCAGGTCGACGTTGTGAGCAACCACGTAGATAGGATGGAGATCACGAATACGCACCGGCATATGCAGGCGTGTTTTTGATGCTCCACGCCAGGGAAGCGCAGTCTGCTGAAAACACCAACGGAGACCTGCTTGCGGGGGTGTGGTACGCAGCGCAGCGAGATCTTTCGGCAGTGAAAATACACGAATTTTACTCACTGTTGGCAAACTTGCTCTGCCGCCCCCCATACCATTGTGCTCGCGCCCCGGGGCCCGTGGTAGTCCAAGCCCGTGCACGGGCTGCGTCCGGGCGGGGTATAAATCGGTAAACTCCCTGGAGGCCGGCATAAGCCCGCAGATCCACTTCAGGCCACCTATATTGATGACCCATAGGGGTTAATTTTTCATGAAGAAGAAATACCCCAAAGGGGGTCTGTGTAGGTGGTTGATACCACTTGTATGGGACGTCCCTCCCATTACATCAATCACTGTCAGGACCTCCCACTGGGCAGTAATTTTGACGTCCGACCCGCCATAGGCGGGCCAATTTTTTCCCCTCTAGCCCTAGCATGGGACCTCCCATCAGGGGTGTCCAGGGTCCTACCTGGGGGGGCCAAATCAATTATTTTTGGCCCCTCAATTCTCTGCCCACCCAGCAGCCCCTCGCACACTGTAGCCTGGCCAGCTGACCCCAAGCACCTCTCTTTACATCCAGCCATGCACCCTTCATCTCAGACCTAGCTGCCATAAATGGGGGGTCCAATAGCCCTGGACGCTTACCACCACTGGTCAAATTAATTGTTTTTGTTGCTCCATTCTACACCTCCCGTGCACTGTAGCTGAGCACCCAACACCCTGCTGGAGTCCATTGCATGGCGGATGCGATAGATGCAAATCATTGTCAGCGGCGTGTAATTTTTTCCTGTCACAGTATATTGTATTTAACGGTGAGCCCAGTGGGCTTTCACAGCTTTTTTGCAGCTCAACTCGTTCTCATTGGTTTACTCTACTAACTACTAACTACAATCTACGGAGGCGGGACTTACCGTTTGGACATGGTGGTGCGGAAGCAAAAGCAAAACAGTGGCTGTGTAGCGCAGCCAGCCGAGATGATGGGACGAGTCTCGGAGAAACTCAGGCAGGCCGGTGCCAGAGTTTCTCCGAGACTCGTCCCATCAAGTGTGGGGCTTGTTTGTCTCGGCACCTATTTGCCTCTTGCTCCTGACCACCATGTCGAATGGCGGGTATGTCAGGAGCAGCGAGTGCCGAAGTCGCACCACGTAGGTAGATAGGTAGGATAGTGTAGAAGGTAGAAATATGATAAAGATAAAGCAATGTAATAGAAGTTGAAGGAACACCAGGGTGGGGAACAAAGCGGACGCGATGGGGATGTCGGCTAAAAAACACGAGGAAAGGGCGGTGGGACAATTGACGGCGCGTCCAAATCAGCAACGAGGGAGGGCAGGGGTGCGCGTGTCTTGCAGAGAAGAGGAGGGAAGGGGGATGCACTTGGAGTGGTAGTGTTGCGGTGCGCAAGCGGAGACTTGCGTGCTGTGTATTGGGCGCGCTTTGAAGAGGGTGTTGGATGTTGGACAGAGGATAAGGGCGCTTTGAGTGGTGCGTAAGCGGAGACTTGCGTGCTGCGGGCGCTTTGGGCGCATTTTGAAGAGGGTGTTGTACGGAGAATAAGGGCGCTTTGAGTGGTGCGTAAGCAGAGAGTTGCATGCTGCAGGCGCTTTGGGCGCATTTCGAAGAGGGGTTGGACGAAGGATAAGGGCGCTTTGGGCAGTGGATGATTCGGTGAGTAACCCCTGCTTTTATAAGATGGCATTCGTCTCATTGTCCTCGAGAAGATAGCAAATATGCCACATCAAGAAAATCGAGTGTGATGGTGGCCACCGCGCGTTGCGCGTTAATAATACTACTCACAATATGCACAATGGTAATATTATTGCCACCACGCGCGCGAATTGTACTTAAGTCTCCAAGACAGAGCTTGTATTCCGTGTCCCACTATTCCCCACCCAGTACCCGGTCGAGCCCCGCCTCCCACAATCCTACAATCCCCCCCCGCCCTCATGCCGCCCCGATCAGCCAAAGAATCAGCCAGCAACCCCCTTTGTCTCCGCCCCCAACCCGCATGCAAACACGTTCGGCTGCAAGACAGCTGGTAGCAAAGACCACCGTCCGCAAACCGAAGGCAGTCCCAGCCTCCAAAGGGAAGACGACCATCAAACCCAAAACCAAGAAGAAACCGGTATGTGGTCTCACACATTTCCTCGTTTGACGCTGAATTTATTTTAACAAGCAGGCACAGCTCGACGACAACGCTGATGCTCCTTTACCCAATCCTCCGAACGCGGTATGTGCCGCGACCATTTCCTCGTTCGACGCTGACTTTTTATTTCCACTAGAAACAGAAGGTGACAAAAGCCCCACAGCTCGACAACAAAACGGATGCTCCTTTACTCAATCCTCCGAATGCGGTATGTGCCATGACCATTTCCTCGTTTGACGCTGACTTTGTATTTCCACCAGAAGCCGACGGCGACAAAAGCTCAGCTCAGCAAAGCTAAGACTCGTCAACCCAAGGCTGAGAATGTGGTAAGTCCCGTGCAACATTCGCTCGTCCAACAGCACACTAATATAACTTTGTGAAGGGCGCTGATGTGGTCCCCCCCCCGCCTTCTTTTCGCCCTTCCCCTCCCGGCACTCCCCTGCCGACCCTCGATCTTGGGCAAGCCATTGAGCAACGCAATCAACGTCTCGCCGCTGCCGCCACTCCCGACGACGATTTGAGTGATGCGGGTACAACAACAATGGAGGATGCTCCTCTGCGCTCGAACTACAACTTCGAGGATTATGAGGCAACTGGATACGACGATGAGCTGATGGACGGGATTGATGAAGCTTCCCGGCAACCTTCCGCAGCCCCCCGCCGTCATTCCACCGATGGTCGCCGTTCTGACCATGACGGTGAAACACTGACTATAATCCCGCAGGTGAAAGATATATCACAAATACTCAAAATGAGTATCAGAGATACACCAAATCAACACTACAACACCACTATCAAACATGCGAGGTTCGGGGTTCCAGTCAAGTATTAGACTGTTGCAATTTGAGGTTTTACTATCTATGTAGCTTCTTTAGCTAATGACACAAGTTGACAATCTAAGGCGCTTTACGCGATCTATCGACCTTAGGAAAGTGTCTTTATGCAATGTAATGGAATGTGATTCGATTGGGACGGTCAGAGGACCTTGGAGACCTGGTGAACTTGTATCTGCCTTGTTCAATGATTCTTTAGCTAATGCTGACTGGACATCGTTGCAGGGAACTAATGCGCCTTATATTCTATTCTCACTTGTTCCACACGTAAATCAGGCCTTATAGACCTTAGTAACACGTGTCACTCGCAATAATATGCAACAAAATGTATATTTGAACAATAACACACAAAAGAAACTTTATAGGCTTCCCAATAGTATTCCGAATAGATGCAACACGTCCAAGACGGCACACTGGTTCAGCGTGAGTGCAGCAGGAAAGGGGAGAATCCACTGGCGTCGTACTGAAATCCTACGGGTATTTATACTACGTAGGAACCCATATACGGAAATAATACAAACGAAATAAAACTCTATCTGGTATGGTTATGGGCTAGATATATTGCCCACGGCTAAACAGAACTGATTCTTGGTACATTCTGTGATAAATACGGAAGAGATTTAATAAATAGGTCCGAGAAATATAAGAATTGGTATATTTGGGACAGAAACCACGCGGTCTCACCCTGGTTTATCAGCCTATCGTCGCCAAGACATGCGATCCTTATCGCAACACCTTGTTTCCGCAGTCAAGGCCATGCAACAATCTATTATTAGCATGCCTATCCGACTTTATCCGAAACATCGGTCAAAGCGAGCCTTTGCCGGGCTTCGGCAAGGACCCAGACCTCTGGTCCATCATGTGCGGCCTCGAGATGTTATCGATGCCAAGTGTAACACACATGGCTCGTTCTCAGATGCCTAATCGGGTTTCCTTCTAGAACCATCTAGTCGTAGGAATGCCTGTACTGATTCCTCTTGGTCCTTCGCGCTCCTGGACCCTCCCTGGTACTTGTTGTAGTTCATAGACGGATAATAAAAGACCATATCCTTGATAGGAACGTGCGGAGAAACCCCAATTCAATTATAGAATGGTTGGGAACTCTTTAGTTAAAGAACGGTATCTTCCCTAAATTCTGACCAACTTGGTGGCCGTCCTCTATATGAAGCTCCAGACTTCGGCACACGTGTAATTCCTTAGCTACATGCTCGGATCTCGCACGAGCTCGCGTTTGGTAATGATATGTTATAGCAGATTCTTTAGCTAATAGGTATACAGCACTTGTAAAATTGAAGAATTTCACAGCTGGCCATTTAGCCTGCTTATCAACGGTACACGTACGCCCCGTCACTGCCGCCCGCAATGTGCCGACACAAGAGGGCCTTCATCATCACCGCCTTCATCGCCACTGCATCAGCGTTCACCCTCTCGGTCTGCCTCGCCTCCTGTGCACGGGCGCTCTCTAACTAGCATACGATTTTCGTGCTCCCGGAGCCATTCTTCCGGGCATCGTGCTGGACCCCCCCTTCGTCCCCGCCCCCATTCGTCGGCACCCCCCCACCCCCCCCCCAACTCCCCCCCTGCCTGATGCCTCATCGAGAACGCTGTGCCACGGCCACCCTTGGCGTCATCTTCAGACATCTCGACAGATGATGAATACAGCAAACAGCAGGTGCTCGAAGCGAAGGAGCAAGAGAGGGAAGCGAAGTACGATTGCCGCCCTGCCCACACTCTCGAGTCGGAGGATGAGGAGGAAACCCTCGGGGTTGAGCGCCAGGCTTCTGTGCGCGCACTTGATGAAGACACAGATGCTCAGAAGAGCAAACATACCAAGAAGAGCTCAAAGTCAGTGAAGGGGAAGGAGAAGGAGGTGGCGGCGGTGGCACAAGTGCAGGCGGACGGCGGAGACGAGCACGATGCCACCGAGACTGCCGCCGCCGGGTGGAAGTCGGGGAGGGACAAGGGCAAGGCGAAGCATGTCGAGGAGGAGGAGGAGGAAGAGGAGGGGGGCCACTACTCGCACGGCCCTGTTCCCCAAGCGATATGGGATCGTCTGGCTGCTCTGCAAGACAATTTCCTTGTGCAAGTGGCAGAACTGGCCGTGGAATGTAACAAGCCTCTGGCAATACTCCACCGCATTCTGGGGATGACCAACCCATTAGCACGGGCTGTCATAGCGTGGAACGTTTACCAAGTCCGTCATTCGGTTGAGGAGCCTTTTAAAGACTTGGGTCGTGAGTGCTTTTGTTTTCTCGTTTCTTTAAAGTGTTGACGATGCTTTCACTATTAGTAACTCCCGAGGAGTATAAAAAAGCGCCGCGCGCTGCCTTCCTCGCCGCCTGCGGCGACGTCGATCCCAGCGATACCGAGGTGGTATTTCGAAAACTCCCCGACTTACGAAAGTGGCACCACAAGATGATGGGGACCGCCATCCTCCAGTTGGCCGACGATGGGAAGCTAAAGTCCAAGGTGCAGATCGTGCTGAAGCCTCTCATAGATCAGGTATGACAAACTGGGTGGCACTGTAATACCTTTGACTAATGCATTCTTGCCAGGCGCGACACATGCACACTAATTTCGGCATGCATGTCTGGGGTTTATGCATCGACCCCCAAGGGGAGGCCAGTTTCGCATTTGGCGTGACAGACGAGTTCAAGATTATCCGTGAGTAGCAGAAACTGCCCCTCAATGCGATGATTAAAGACTGGGAGACTAATTTTTGGTGCGTTTGTTTTTTTAAATTTGGACTGTTATGGTGCTGACGCGGGCCTAGGTACCTTCTACTGCACCAAAGGGATCCGTCCGCCGCCCATGGTGCGATATTGCCAGGCACGATAACTGCAAACGACGGCGAGAACAGGCGCGACTGTTTCCGTCGCTCGTTGGCCACCATTTTGCATGCTCAAATCTGTAAGTTTCATACCTTCGCAAGGCCAACGTACATGTCTAATCTACCCGTATCTCAATAGCTCGCATGCACGTCATGAAGGGACAGCCTGCGCCGCTTAAAATGCCATGGAACATCAATTTCCTCAACGCTGCCTTCACCCATAAGTTTCGACTCATCAACTACCCCCAGACCCTCGCGGTAGCAGGGTTAATCATCGGGAGTACGTTCGAGATGAGGAACATCACAGTCAAGATGTTCGATGAATTTATGCCCGCTCTAGAACATGCGAATGTGGTGATGGAAACGGAGGAGGAGGAGGATGAAGCTGAAGAGAATGACGAGAAGATAATGAAGATAGTTTCGTGGAACGCACGTACACATCGCTAACTCTATTGGCTACTTGCATATGACTAACAACTTTTCAGATGAACTTCTCCAGCCATTGGAAGAGCGGTTCTATTTGCCGCTCATCCTTGACGTCGATGGCAATGCTTTGTTCAAAGCCCACCCCAGCGACACCTATATCACAGCCCAGAAGGACACGGGCGTCAAGAAGGCCACCGACGGCAAGTGCTTAAAGAAGCGCGCCCGGTCCCTGAGTCGCGCGGGGAGTAACACACGCAGCGCGAGTCCACACAACGAACGCGACAATTGACAACCCAAGATAGGTAGGCCCACGAAGAAGAGCCGCCGGTCCCCAAGTCCCGATCGTCGCGGTTGTGCATCACCGCTTCCTCCATCGCAGTAGACGCAATCACGGGCGCCCGTTCCTCGGCCCGGCCTTTCTGACACGAGCACCTCGCGAGGTAGGCCCAGCCGCTGGTCCCCAAGTCCCGATCGTCGCGGTTGTGCATCACTGCCTCCTCCATTGCGGTATACGCAATCACGGGCGCCCGTTCCTCGGCCCGGCCCTTCTGACGCGAGCACCTCATGCACATCCCAACAAAGCCGCCTCCCGCCGGCCGTTCCTTGCTCAACTCGCCCGGCTGCTTCCAATGCGGGCTCCTCACAACAATGCATAACTCCTGCTCCTCCTGCTCCTGACACCTACACGGCGCATCTCGACATGTCCACGGCGCGCTTCGCTTTTCCGGAGAGCGAAATATTCCGAGTCAGCGAGTGGCAGAGAGTCGCGAACCCGAATCGAGCAGACCGCACGACCAGGGTTTATAGCTATGGGCAAGGACGATGGGTTTCGCTTCCCAACAATATTTCACCCATCCCGGTGCCTGGAGACAGGGATCTTTACTGGTTAGAGGTTGAGGTGCACGGCCTGGATGGTTACTAAGTAGGCTCGTGTCTTTTCTTATCTCGCGTACATTCATAGATTATGTCCTATGCCCCATGTATCATGCCTATGCCCATGTTATAATATGTCTTATGCCACTAGTTTCATTTTATTTCCTGTGCCATCAGCGAGGATGGCCTGTTTGTTTGGTTCGGCTTGGCATGCAATGCGATGCGTCTGACCACGTGAGTGTCCACTTAGTTTTTCTTCAAAGGTTTTAAAAATCTTGCGGTTGGACGTGGTTGGTATTGCACAAGATGCACCGCATCTGAAGAGTGAGTATTTATTTTGTTTTTCAAGCCCTGTAAAAAAGAACGGGCGGGAGTTTGGCATAAAAACGCGACGCGTCTGACCACGTGAGTGCGCACTTGGTTTCTTCAAAAGTTTGAAAAATTCTTGCGGGTAAGACAAGATTGGTATCATACAAGATGCAATGTGTCTAACCACAAGAGAGGGTGTGTACTAGTTTGTTCTTTAAGTCTTTTAAAATAAACCAGCAGGAGGTGAGGTTTGTTTGGCATAAACACACGACGCGTCTGACCACGTGAGGGCGCACTTCTTTCTTCAAAAGTTTGAAAAATTCTTGTGGGTAAGACAAGATTGGTATCATACAAGATGCAACACGTCTAACCAAGAGCTGAAGTGTACCTAGTTTGTCCTTTAAATCTTGTAAAATAAAACCGGCAGGAGGCATGGTTTGTTTGGCACAAAGACGCGACGCGTCTGATCACGTGATCGGTATAATATATATATATACTGTATCTATCTGTATGGAAGCAACGTAACGCATAACGCTGACCTCAAAATGTTGCCTAATTTCCACAGCGCAACACATAACGGGGCCCAGGTTGCTACGGCTAAAACAGATTAAATAAATTCATTTTTTCCCACTGAAAAAGGTGCTAAAAATCTTGTGAAAATCATAGGTCTCATCCCCCAAATTTCCCTCGCTCCAGGGCACACCGTTGTCGTTGTACGCCCCATGATGAGTCCCAATAGTCGGTGGCATCAAGATAAATTTAGTATACATTGTGGCGATGAGAAACTACAATGGGTGGCCCAGCGTTGCCTAAATTAGGCAACGTAACACCTAACATAGGCTCGGTTGCTATCACATAACCCAAAATTTTTGTAACGCCTCCGGTGTGGTTGCCTCCATACAGATAGGTACAGTATATTGAAAATCTTGCAGTGGGCTTTGCGCGTCTATGCAAGAGTGATAGTGATAGTGATAATATTATAAACAGCATGGTCCAGCCTCTGAACACTGTGTTCCCAAGATTATCCCGACGTGCATGAGCTTCTTGTGTTTTCGCTTTGGACCCCAACTAATCTACTTGATGAGCTATCCATTATCCGCCCACAATGCAGCATACTGACACAACTCCACATGGGGCACATCAGGCCCAATGCTTACCTCCACCGCTTCCTCCAAAGCATTCGCACAACGTTCACAGCACTATTCCATGTCAAGATTGGCATAATGTTGCATGACAGCTAAGTGAAAAACGATAGACACAAATCATTTTGGAGCAGAGTTCAGGCCGAGCACAGCCCAAATAAACAAATCCTAAAAGTAGATCACAGTTCTCCATTGTCGCAAACCTCCTCCGCAAAATAAGCTTTTCATGACGTCTATTGCATCTTCAAGTGGGGCTCTTGGTGGGGCATTGAACATACATAAGATGTGGGCCTCTCAACTCAACATCCAACCAAAACATAGCTTATTACGACCATAACAGTTTCGCACCCAACACGCCGGCCTATCTGCTGAGAATAGGGCAGCTCCTGCCTGCTACTCCTCAGCAGCATGCAGTTGCCAGATACAGGTTGCCCTCAACAGTGGGATGTTTGATCAAATACAGCACCGCCCACCACAATTTGAAGAAGATTGCGAAGAAGAAGACGGTGACAACGACGAGAACACCCACTGTGTTCCGGGGGTTGTCCGCACAGGCGATGTAAGACCTATGTCGGCAGATGTCTGCAGACTTGGACGTCTGCACATCTGTGCCGACCTCTGTAGACATTGGTCCACTTGTGTGGGCATTCAGTTCCCTGGTGGAACTCTGGTTGGGGGCTGTTCAATGACAAAGAAAAACATGTGCATCCGTGGGGAAGCTGTGCTGATGTTTGCACTGCTTGCCATCAAGCCGATTCAAGTGAGCTCCACTCTGTTTGCTTCCAATATTAATGGTCCCATCGTTATAAGTTAGTATAAGTTGGGGCTTTGTTATAATGAATTTATCTGGTCACTGACCATCCCTCCTGGCTCCCTCTCTCTCTCTCTTCCTTCGACAAAAGAAGGGTGGACTCATGGAGGCGTGGCACTAGTTGCACAACATCAAGCCAAGCTATGGCAAACAATTAAGCGATGTCGATCATCTGGGCAAACGTGGGAGTGATTGGTCGTCACTACGGTGAAGGAGCAGGCTGGAGCAGGGTGGGGGCGGCAGGACAGAAGTTGCCAGCCGCCACAGACACTCCACAGATGTGTGCTGACCTGTGTGGATCCACGTCAACAAGTTGGTGCAGACGCATGTTCTACACCGACCCAGACGAGAGGGGAGGAATGAGAAGTCACAGTGGAGACTGTGTGTCCATAAGCCACCACATAGCATTTTACTTACGTGACTTGCACATGAACAATAACTGCTTGTTAACTTGAGATGTTTGATGATTCGTAAGAGATATGGAGAAGGTATTGATCAAGTATTGTTGTCCATCAGCCACCACATAGCATTTTACTTACGTGACTTGCACGTGAACAATAACTGCTTGTTAACTTGAGATGTTTGGTGATTAATAAGGGATACAGCTAAGGGTTTGGCACCCCACGGATGTTTCACTGCTATACAAGAGATATGGGACGTCCCACAGCTATTTTACCGACATATAGCAAATATGGGACATCCCACAGATATTCCACCGACATATAGCAAATATGGGACATCCCACAGGTATTTCATCGACATATAGCAAATATGAGATGTCCCACAGGTATTTGACCGACATATAGCAAATATGGGACATCCCACAGGTATTTCACTGAAATCCAGCAGATATGGGATGTCCCACAGGTATTCCACTGACATGCACGAGATATGGTACATCCCAGCAATATTTTAGTGTATTTGGGAGGTCCCAGCCAGATTTCAGCTGATGTGGGAGGTCCCAGCCAGATTTCAGCCAATGAGGTCCTGCCCAGATTTCAGCACATTTGGGAGGTCCCACCCAGATTCCAGCCTATTTGGGAGGTCCCACCCAGATTCGAGCACATTTGGGAGGTCCCACCCAAGTTTGAGCACATTTGGGAAGTCCCAGCTAGATTTCAACTAATTTGGGAGTCCCACCCAGATTTCAGCCAATGTGGGAGGTCCCCCCCAGATTTGAGTGCATTTGGGATATCCCACCCAGGTTTGAGCTGATGTGGGAGGTCTCACCCAGATTTCAGCACATTTGGGACTTACAAGCTATGGGTGGAGAAATTACACAGGATAAAATATTTTGTTTCAATTGACACTCACAAATGCATAGCAACCGGTATCTTATATATACAACAAGCGGTTGACGGCCCGCCGTCATCCCCTTTGCTGAAACTTAAATTAAAGTGATAGTCAATTCAATGGTTGTAATACAATACTATAAAAGAAGCTCTTCCCAGACAATATTAGTTGTACATGTAGAAAAATCACCTTCGTACTTTAGGATGAGAGCATTCTGAGAGTCGGGGACGCGGGTCATCGCAAAATAGAGCTGCCCATGTGAGAATACCGGCCGCCGCAAATCGAGGGCCAACTTCTGAACAGTTAGACCCTGACAGCCCTTGAAGGTAGTAGCATAACAAAAGGCTAGCGGTATTTGTTTCGGTGGATGGTGAAGTTGAAGCCCTGAGGTTGAAAAAGACAGTCAATGCGCGGGATGGGAAGCCGGATCTGGGAACATATTAGGAAGGGTTCAAAATTAAATTAAAAGCAAAGGCAATACTGGGCCAATGCCTTTACCAGCAACAACAGAAGAAATTGTCTCCACTTCAACACTGTATCGCAACAGATTGCGGACAATTACTCGGGTATTTTTAGTGAGACCTCCATTGCAGGTAAGTCGGCAAATAGTTCCAACTTTGAGAAACAGTTCATGGGGTGGAATTCCAGGTTCATGAAGTGAGTTTAGGAATTCAGGGTCAGTGAAGACCGCTTTGTTTGAGGTATTGACATCATCCTTGACTGAGTCACTGCTGATGTAGCAGTGTGCATGGCCTGGAACACTATGGAGAATTGTGGTGTTGAATTCATCAACAGAGAGGTTGAAAGGGCTCAGTATGGCTCTGGTAATAGGTTGCAGTCAAGTTCAGAATTCTCTCCCCAGCCCATCCTTCAAAGCAAGGGCGGAATTGATGAAATAGCAAGTACTTAAATTCAAGTCATTGGTGCCGGTTTGGCGCTTGAATTAGTGCCTCGGAAAGTTTAATGCTGATTTCCCTATTTATAAAATTAAGCCGAAGCTTGATAAGTACTCCAAAGACTCTAAAGACTCGGGGGGCCAATGATTGGTATTGTGTACACTTTTATAGGCACGTGCACGCGCTTCCACTACGGTGACTTGGGTTAAATCATTGGCGCCGGTTTGGCGCCTAAATGAGCGCCTCGGGAAGTTCGGGAAGTTCAAGCGGAGTTTGGCATTGTGCACACCTTTATAGGCGCGCGCGACTTACGTTTATTAACGTCAGACTCAAGGCGCGGGACGGATGCTTCCAAAAGACCCCGTAGATTCGGCGCTGAATTCCTAAAAGCGGAGTTTAAAAAGGCTTCGGATGGACAGAATGCTTGGCCGTTGGGACCACGGTTTGATTAACGTGATTAACGCTGGGGCGCTAGGAGAATCATCGGATTGTCCTCGGGGCGCTGGTGAACAGCTGATTGATCTTAACACTGAAGACCAGTCAGCTGAATGATGAAATCAGCGGAGTTTGAAAAGGCTTCCGACGGACAGACAGACATAATTTTATAAAGAGGGTGATTGAGCCAGATATTATCGCCCTTCCCTACAGCAGAGGGACAGCATGGAATGGAGTGGCCAAAGACAAGTAAATATCTATTAATAAGGTCAGTGACGGTGGACAGCCAGGATTATTTTATGCAGGTGGCCTGGCTACAGTGTGGTGGGCAGATAGAGGCATAGAATAGAGCAGTCAAAATTAATTAATATGGCCAGTGATAGTAGGCAGCCAGGATAATTTTACAGGGGTGGCCCAGCTACAGTGCAGTAGGCGGATGGAGGTGCAGAGTGACCAAAGATAATTAATATGGTAGGCAGCTAGGATTATCTTATGCAGGGGCCCAGTGACATGGTATCTATGCCTGGAGGTAGAGCTGCAAAGATAATTAATTTGGTCATTAATATTAGCAGCTGGGGGGCCTACGTGATAAGGAGTGCATGGCTGGATGTAAAGAGAGGTGCTGGGAGTCAGTATGGGGGCTGCTGGGTGGGTGCAGAATAGAATAAATTTGGCCAGTGGCGGTAAGTGGCCAGGGCTATTGGCCACCCATTTATGGCAGCTAGGGGTCCTATGATGAAGGGTGCATGGCTGGATATAAAGAGAGGTGCTGGGGGTCAGCTGGCCAGGCTACAGTGTGCGAGGGGCTGCTGGGTGGGCACAGAATTGAGGGGCGAAAAATATTAATTTGGCCCCCAGGTAGGACCCCAGACACCCCTGATGGGAGGTCCCATGCTAGGGTTAGAGGGAAAAAAATTGGCCTGCCTATGGCGGGTGGGAGGTCAAAAGTACTGCCCTGTGGGAGGTCCCGACAGTGATTGGTGTAATGGAAGGGACGTCCCATACAAGTGGTATCAACCACCTACACAGACCCCCTTTGGGGTATTTCTTCTTCATGAAAAATTAACCCCTATGGGTCATCAATATAGGTGGCCTGAAGTGGCGGATCCCGAACTCGAGGTCATTGCCACTGAGCAGGAGGCCGCCCCCGCCGCCAAACACATATGCACCGTGTGCGCGGGCGTTCGTGTTTTTGTTGTTGTTGCCGCGGGGTCGTATGGGCTCCCGGGACAGCGCACTGGATAAAACATGATTGTGAACACAGGACGGAATGAACGGTAGAAAAGGAGACACCAACGACGTTCGTGTACATCGCGTCATGTTCATCACGCATGACGAGCTCGGACGAGAACCGCAGCGTGCGCGCCTTGGACCTCGGCAGCCGCGTCGCGGGCGGGAGCAGCGCATACGTATCTTAAAACAAATACACCAAAAAAAATAAGCACACCAAATCTAGAAACGAGAACACGATACGCACAGGTCCTTGATACGTCCGGATTCACAGCGAGCATTCCGGCATCACGTCGAGAATTGGCACCGGCGCCTCAGGGTACGCACCGGCACTACTGCTGTGTGCACTACTGCTGTGTGCCCAGGCCGCGGAAGATGCCGATGTCGCCGGCACCGGCGGTGAGACCTACTTGGTCTCTTAAATAGACACTACAAACGTAGATGCACATACAATACGTGATTGTAAGTTAGGCCTATTGAGGGTCAACTCAGGGCCAAAAAAGATCAACTCTAGGGTTGGTGAATGGTTGGTGCAAAAATCAGACTCTGAACGAACCGGAAATCCTTACGCGTGAAAGTTGTCGGATGAACCCAGCCGGGTTATACCACATTTCCAAAATTTCACGATTGATTCAGACCCGTCTTCAGTACCGGTAGCGATTGAACTTTCAGTATATGGTTTTTTATTTTATCTTATACAATGAGATAAAGGAAAGATAATCACAGCCCCAAACGTCAGTTGGCTCACCGTCCTGCATGTCCATTCTCGGATCCAAGACTTGGGTGAACGAAGTAGTCAAGAATGTCTGCTGACACAGCGCCTTGCGCGCCATCTGGCCAGTAGGCGATCTGAGAAAGTGTGTATAATGCAGCCGTGATAACCTCGGCATCTTCGTCCCTGTCATTTCATTAGACTTCTTTTCGAGACCAATAGAGGAAACTCGCCGTAGGAGAGGCGCGCAGCGCGCACATGGGTTCAACCAAAGCCCAATACAAACACAGACGTAGAGGAATGGGCAGCCAGCCACTCCACCGTCCAGCATGTCCATCGCCGGACCCGGGAATTTGAGGACTCGAATAATTCAATAGAAATGGCATCCAGGCAGACCTGGATCCTCTGCCCACATTGCACGCAGTCCATTTTGTATGTTTCAATACTTGCCTTTGCAGTCAAGTAGCATTTGGGTCTTTACAAAGAAAATGCACTCCCAATTTATTTGGGTTTTTTTATTCAATCGTCGTGCGCTCATTCGGCACTTCGCGCCTCACTCGCACACTCCTCCGAAAGACGCCGAATTTATTTGATTTTTTACTCTGCAGCTCCATGCAGTCGCCATACACTCATTCGGCGCTTCGCCTGCTGGAGACGGGATTTGCTGAGCGACACATCAGATACAATTGGGTACAATCCGGTGCAATTCTATTCAATCAAGAGCAAGTAAATGGTGGGAATATTGGGAGCGATCGAGCTGGACAGACAATTGCGCAAATTAGACCTGGATACCTCCGGATCCAGGAACAACGTAGTCGAGCACATTTGTTGCCACAGCATCTTGTAGGACATGGTGTGGTAAGTTAATATCCGTGGACGTAACGCTCAGCCACAGCATGGCTATACTGTGACTGCCGCGCCCAATCCGCATTCCAAGGCTGTAGCCCCACCTTTTGTAGTCTTTCTCCTCCATCCCCCATCCTCCATGCCTTCACTGACTCGCCAATGCACGCTTGACAGCGTACTCAGCTGGTGGTCGGACAGCAACTCCCTTCTTCTGACAGGACCCACGATCAACCTCCATGCAGCGTCGAAGCCATTGATGAGGTTCTTGTATCACTGGGCGGTCCTAGACTTCATCAAGAAGAATCAACGTATCCCTCTTACAGAGGAGACCATGCAGATTTATGAAAGCTACCTCGCGTATGGTACTCGATTGAGTTGAAATGATACTGATTTGTCCCGCAGGTTTCAATATGTCATGCAGAGGACGAAGACGATGATTCTGCGCGAGTTTGGGCCAGAGCGTCCAAGTCGCAAGAAGACGCATGCGCTGTAGTGAATTCAAGTGCATTAGATCAGGTCACGGTACTGCTTGGATCACCGTCGTCCCGGATCCGGCAAGGAACGTGCACAATCGTTGGAAATCTGTCTATGCAAGAATCTACCGCGGTGGCGGTCTTGGCCTGGAAACCGTGTTTGCGACTTGTGGCCCTCTTACGGCAGGTATCCATTCTTTTGTTAAACTGTGTTCTGAGATTTACTAGGGATGTAAATATCGAGGTTATTGAAGAGGCCACTCGCGCACTGTGTAACATTTCCCAATGGCCCGACGGAGCACAAGCTGTTGTTGACGCGAACACTCTGGAATCCGCGACGAGCCTTCTTGAATCGGCGAAAGAGAAGGTCCGGTACCATGCGGCCGGAATCCTGGCCAATTTAGCGATGCACGAGTCCGTGGTGCAGGCAGTGCTGGCAATAAAACCCTGTGTTCGCCTCGTATCGCTCTTGCGGTGTGTCTGAACACTTGCTTCTTAAACAATATTCTGACATTAACTAGAGATGTAAATATCGAGGTTATTCAAGAGGCCACTCGCGCACTGTGTAATATTTCCAAATGGCCCGACAGAGCACAAGCTGTTGTTGACGCTAACACTCTGGAATCCGCGATGGGCCTTCTTGAATGACTGAATGCGAGGGTCCGTCAATGGGCGGCCGGAATCCTGGCCAATTTAGTGATGCAGGAGTCCGTGGTGCAGGCAGTGCTGGCAATAAAACCCTGTGTACGGCTCGTATCACTCTTGCGCCGGTGTGTTTCAACTGTTGCTTCTTAACCAAAGCTCTGACATTAACTAGGGATGGAAATATCGAGGTGATTGAGACGGCAACTGGTGCACTGTGGAACATTTCCTATTGGTCCGACGGAGCACAAGCTGTAGTTGAAGCTAACGCTCTGGAATCCGCCATGGAACTTCTTGAATCACCGAATGCGAGGGTCAGGGAACGGGCAGCGGGGATGCTGACGAGTCTAGCGAAGCATGAGTCCGTGGTACCGGCCGTCCTGGCATTAAAACCCTGTATGGGCCTCGTATCTCTCTTGCGGTGTGTCTGAACTTTTACTTCTTTAAAATGGCTCTGACATTGGCTAGGGACGGAAATATCGAGGTTATTGAACAGGCCACTTGCGCACTATACAATATTTCTTGTTGGCCTGATGGAGTACAAGTTGTAGTTGAGGCTAGCGCTCTAGAATTCGCCATGGAACTTCTTGAATCACCGAATGCCAGGGTCAGGGAACGGGCAGCGGGGATGCTGGCTAATTTAGCGCACCATGATTTCGTGGTGCAGGCCGTCTTGGCAATAAAACCCTGTGTGCGCCTCGTATCGCTGTTGCGGTGTGTCTCAAGTCTTGCTTGTTGAACACAGTTCTGACATTAACTAGGGATGGAAATATCGGGGTTATTCAGCAGGCAACTCGAGCACTGTGTAACATTTCCCTTTGGCCCGACGGAGCACACGCTGCCGTCGACGCGAAGGCTCTGGAATCCGTCATGGAACTTCTTGAATCACCCGATGCGAGGGTCCGGGAATATGCGGTCGGAATGCTGGCGAATTTAGCATTGTGTGCACCCACGGTGCAGGTCATCGTGGCGATCAAGCCTTGCGTGCGCCTGGTATTGCTCTTGCAGTGCGTCATCAGCTGGAACACAAAATACATGACAATTTGTACTCACTCAAACCAGGGACACTGATTCTCGCGTTCGTCACAACACGGTCTTCGCTCTTGCCAACATAAGCAAGTTCACGGCCGACGTCACAGACATTATCAATACAGGCATCCTGGAGCACATTTCAGAACTTATGCAGTCTGGTGATCGCGCGATGCAGGTGAAAACTTGCCTACTCCTGAGAAATCTTGTGCGCTACAAGCCCGGGCGCCAGGGTGCTTCTTCCGACAGTTCTCCCCGTGATTCATGATCAAGTAAAAGTCTGTGTATCTCCGCCCTATACTGCGGCACCCTTATATCCAATATCAAATTCATGTAATCACCTTACTGGAGGGCACAAGATAGAAATCGTTCATAATATATCTTGAATGGATGGACCCCGTAGGGTTGATCCACTACATAGAAGCCCTAGACAGATGATGAACAGAGCAATGGAACCAGAACTTCAGTCTTCAAGACGACTCCCGTACAACTCCGAGTCCTGTGCCAGACAATCCAATCTAGCAGAGGTATCAGAGTGCAGGGTTCACGGAAGATGGATGCGGGCGAGAGGCAAAGTCGACGAGCGAAATCCGAGGCAAAAGGCCTCTGCATCCAACCCGCAGAATTTGAACGTAAGATCTACCAGTCACTGTGTTGAGGCCCCCCGTAGACAGACCTCGGTCTACCTCGGTCTACCTCTGTCTACCCTCTGTCTACCTGGGTAGACATATGTCTACCACGACATGTAGACACATGTTAGTCTACCTCCGTCTACCTACGTAAGGTAGACAGCTTTCGGCTACCTCGGTCTACCTCGGTCTCTCTTGGTAGACTGACCCCGTCCAAACGTACCCGGCTAATTTGGCCTTTCCAGCTCCAAAAGTCCCTAGACAAGTCTGAAGAAGAACGAGCCGGTGACTCGGAGGAACGCGCCAGCAGAGAGTCGGAATCACGGCATTGCCGCCAAATATGTGCACATACATTGACAGCTGTCAGCCATCGGATCAAACAATCACTCATTGCTCGATATTTCTTGGATATTTCCCTTCTTCAACATTCGCAACCAATTCGCAACCTCGTTTACAGTTCACTGCAAACTCCTCTTCAATCTGGGTCGTCAGCCAGACTATGTCTACTTCGGTCTACCCCGGTCTACCCCGGCCCGGGTCAGTGTACCCCGTTTACAGGGTAGACACACGGCAGACAGAGGTGAACTGGGTATGTCTACTCAACATAGACTGAGGTAGCCAGACAGGTCTATCTACCCTGTGTCTACCCGGGTAGACAGACCCTCTGTCTACGGGGGGTCTCAACGCAGTGAGTGGAGAAGATTATATCAGTCATCAGGAAAATCTGAAATGCTCTGAGAGACACATAGGTGGCTATCATGGGCTCTCTGGGGCTATGGTGAGCTATGGTGAGCTATATAACTGACCTGATTGGCTATATGACGCTATGGTGAGCTATGGTGAGCTATATAACTGACCTGATTGGCTATATGATGCTATAGTGAGCTATGATGGTCTATAGAGCTGAACCAATTGACTCTATGGTGCTATGGTCATCTATAAGATTTCACTAGTATAAATAGCAGAAAGTTAGGTAACACAATGGCAAGTAAACTTATGGCTGTCACGAATGGTTATCTGGATCAGATCTTCCTTGCTACCAGATGGAACCTTCTGGGAATTCATTTTATGGTTTGCAGCAGGACAAACCCCTTAGGCAAAATCTGTCCCTTGACAACTTTTGTTGAGCATTTCAAGCTCTACAATTTTGGTTTGGGGTTTATTTTTAGCTACTCACAAATTTATGGCCTAGCCACTACTTCACATTATATGTAGTAAGTTACCACAAAGTGAAGGCAAAGACAGAGGGAGGTGGTAGGTCAGTGCTGACCCTACTAATATGACTTTGATTCTACATATCTCAATGTCTCCTTAGTCTAGTGGTTATTTTGTCGCTTCTCAAATTTTACAGTAGCTGTACTCGCGAGGTCCTGAGCTCAACTCCCCAAGGTGGTCGCATTTAAAAATACTTACCCTTGCTTAATGTTAATTAGCTTCTCTGTAACCTTGACTTCGCATCCCATTATCCTAGTAATGCAACAAGAGAACAATGCATTATGACCTTACATTACAATTGAAACATCCCAACTTTTTTTTTGTGCTCTGACCGTGACCACTATCATAGAAAACACTGTGACTATGGTGAGCTATGGTGGGCTATGAAGTTCAGTCCAGGGTCCCACGTTTCTCTGAGGTTGGTCAGTTTGCTATATCAGCTATGGCCACTATATAGGGCTCTGGTGCGCTATATGGTGCTATGGGGCAAGTTTGGATTTTCCTGATGGTCAGACATATGCTAATATTGGTGGATGGTTGCAATTTGTGCAATTGCCGATCGCGAGTGCCAAGAAACTCTATGCTGATGCACCATGGCACAGGAGTCCAAGTTCGAGACCGGGTTAAGTTCAGTTCAGTTCAAATCCGACTCGACTCGACGAGTTCAAACCCGAGCTCCGCGAACTAAGTGAGAGACCCCGGTATGCCGAAATCGGACCTTGTATGAAGGAAGTATTGATGCGAGTGGGACATTGAACCGTGCACAAAATGCCATAGGAAGGTGAGTGGGTAGAATACTATTGGATGACGAAGATTAGCACTGTTGCGAAGCACAGAGATGAGCAATACTGAAAAGCACGGAGATGAACCGTACTGCACATCAAAGAGGGAGGGATGACTCACCAGGGAATGAAAGAGGGATGCCAGGAAACGCGGTTGCGGAGAGTCTTGATCGGATGAGCCGCTAATTCAGAGAAGGATAGGTCAGGCGCAGTTTCACTGCGTAAAAGCTCTCAGTTTGGATGCCCATAGGGGCATGCGTACAATGTATCCGCACTTCGGATGGGCAGGAAGCCTATGCAGATGGGATGGAAATAGAATCGACCCGCGGATGGGGATAGAAATCGAACCGCGACTGTAAAGCGAATCCAACCGCTGATGGGAATGGAATCTGATACCGTCGAATCAAATCGAGTCGAATCGCAGAAAGGATAAATTGCAAATAAAATTGAATCGCGGAAGGAATGGAGCACAAAGATTAAATAGACGCCCAAAGGTTAAACAGAGGCACAAAGATTCAACATAAATAGGACGCGGAGAGATGGCCAGACAGCTTTGCAGGACGGCGTATGCGAACTGAAAGCGTGGAGGGGAGTCGATGGTGCAGGAATTGGGTGTGTCGTCGTTGGGAGTTGGCGAGCAGCAACCTAATCTACACCCTGCGTAAAAATGCCAGTGGCAGCGGATGGAACTTCAGTGACGGGCGGAATTAACAGCAAAACCCGCAGAACATCCATCAAGCCGCGAACGGAATGAAGCAAACACAAAAAATGCGCATGGTTAAACAATACACGAGTACATCAAAACACCTGAATGGGATGACGCACCAGCTCACACCACGGGCGTTAGAGGTTTGGACTTTGGATTGAGGATTCCTGCAGGCGCGAATTTAGCGTGCGTGACTGGGGTGAGGCGCGAGTTTTTTGGATCCAGGATTACTGTAGGATGAATTTACTGCAGCATACAAAGGGAACGAGAAGCGTACTTGCGATACAGCCGTCGGGATTATCCTCCGCAGTACGTCTTCTCATACCGGGGTTCCAGACCCCATCAACGCGCAGGGCGGCGGAGCTGGTGCTTCCCGTGCAAATTGGCTGCGCGGGACGGCGCACAGCTCATCCCGTAGCGCATTATTGGTGTTCGTAGTGCAGTGTGCTCTCATCGCAGTACTCGTCCTCCGTAGCGCGAAGTTCCGGGTGCAAGGAAACGGCGCGCAAGGAAGGAAGAAGACTCGCGAGCGGTATGTTAATACGAACGCTTGCTAGTGCTCGTGGTGCGCGGCGTGGTCGTTGGCACATGTGATTATGATTAGCCTTAAGCGGATAGCACCAGGTAAGTTGCGAGGGCCAAGAACTGGAGAGAGGGACGGGCGCAGTGATTACGTTAGTGCATTCAGCAATTAATCCGTAGTTGCGGTATTTGATTTAATACTTGCGGTGAATTCCAGCAGCGCGGATGTCAGGTTCGGCACAGCAGAAAAAGAGAACGGGTTAGAGGTCAGAGGGTGGGAGAGGGATGCCGCAGAGCCCAAAGGACGAATGAGACACGCCGCGGGCGGAGAAGGTACTTGAAATCGAGGCGGAAAGTGTCGGATCGGGTCGCGCGCTGGTTTATATTGTCTACGAGGTGATGAGCGTCCGCAGCTGTGCGACATGCGTCTTGGGATGCAGCCAGGATCACTGACCGCTACCAACCGTGGAGGAGCTGACACGACGTAAGGAGAAGAGCACCGTCGGATGTCGTGCACAAAATAACGCCTGGCGGGGGGGCCGGCAGACCCACGGAAGCGTGCCCTGCACGAGCATGAGGGCTAGACACTGCGAGGAAGCAAATGCGAGGAGGCGTCTTGCGTGCTGGAGGATCTCCGTGTAGGCCCGGGGGTTGAGGCGGGTACGACATGTGCGAGGATGGCGGCAAGAGGAAGGAGGGGAAGGAGCGATCATCGGATCAAGTAGAACGGAACTAGAACTTCAGTACTAGCTTCTTCAGTTGAACGGGCGGGTAGGTTATGAGCTGAGCTAGAAAGATCGTCGAACGAGGTGAAGAGGCACGCCTCGGAGACCCACGGCACGATGTGGCTATGCTACGAGGTGATCCGGCCCTGCTGACATGATCGCTCCTTCGTCTTGCCATCATCATCTTCTCAAAATCTTTGTGCTCTTCGCCGGTCCCACCGTCCACTGCAGTGCATCACGAATCAAACGAATGGTTTCGCTTCTTTTTCTCACTCCTGGCCTTCGCCCTTCCTCTGGAATCTGCTGCGCCCGTATTAACATTATTCCTGGCGTTGGCTCTCGTTGCGGGGCCATTCCATTCAATGCCCATTTATCTATCTACGCAATACTCGTCGCTGCATGATCTTGGAATCGGCCTCAAGTTCCCCACTTGCAAAGCCTTAATAAAACCTAACGATATTACGCGCTTCCGTGGCGACAAGACATCATCTCGAAGCGCGGACGGATATTGCCACACACGCGCGGCGTCCAGGAAGCCCTAACGACGGCCCACACTTGCGCCTCGAGCACGGACAACTTCCCATTTCAAACACGATTCACTCTCATTTTCCACCTACCGAATCCAATGGGATTCTCCCTTCATGCGTCCGCCATGTCCCGCCAGAGAACTCCTGTCGCTCGCGTCGCCCGCCCGCGTAGTCGCTCACAGTATATTGTGAATTAGCCCACAGTGCGCCGTCATGTCGCTCATCCTCGTTGCTAACCTGGCGGCAGCTACCCAGATTCGATTTCTACTCTTGATCTACGCTCCACCGTCGCACGAGGTCCCGCTAGCCGAAATAGACAGCTTGCGCAAAAGTCATTGGAGCCACTCAATGGTCTGTGGTGCGTGCGCAGATTTGGCAGGCGAATGGCTCCACAAAGCCATTGACACTATGTTTTGGCTGTGGAGCCATCCATTTGTGAACGCAAATGGCGCCAATGTCTTCTGCGCAAGCTGTCTAATATGTTCGACCCCGCGCACTGGCCAAAGAAATCCCACTGGCCAGAATAAATCCGCCCACGCCGCGTCTCCCTCCTCTCACACTGAATCTCGTGCTGTTTCTCGCGTATTCTTCTCCCTGCACCGTGCCTCCTCAATCTCTCTGCACCAAATTGCACGTCTGTGGCTCTTCTTATCTGCGAAAATCTCAATTCATCAACCCTGTGTGCTCTGATCGGTCTTCTGCGTCGGAATGTCTTTACGTTCGCGATAGGGCAGGAACGCGAGCTGTAGAAAGTGAAGGAATTGGGATTGCTATGTACGTCTTTTTTACCATTTTCGGGCGCGTTGCACTTCTAACTCGAATATATGATCTAGACGTCCGTTCTGAGATATATCTAGCTTCTTCGCTGAGTGCGCCTGGATGTCCTACGTCCTGCCCACTAATTCTCAACACATTCCCCGTCTGTACTTTCACGCCAACATCAATTCACATCATTTCCACCCTAAAGTCTCGCCCCCGAACGCAGCTGTCCTCACCGAATTTCGCTCCGGCCGCTGCAGTACTACGACTATGTTCCAAATACGGGATCCCAACGCGGCGAAACAACGGGATCTAGGGCGGGAATTGGGAACCTCGCATCGGTGCGCTCTTGAATTCTACCTGCGGCCCCGGCGCAAAATGCTCGCACCTTTGGTATTTTGACGATGGCTAGAACCAATTTCGAGTCCAGAAGTGCTTCATGATCCCGATCTAGATGCTACTGCCCAGTTTGGTCGCGTCAGGACAAGCCTATCACGCTCGCGGACAATGCTCATTTTGCGTGCTCTATCTGGATCTCGGTGTTCGATGGTGCGCGCCGCTCGAAGCCGCTGCGTTTGCTCTTCGGCTCGCAGTCTGACTTCACGAAATCATTCGATCCCCGTACAATGAGTCCGACTTCCGATCTGCGCGGCATTGAATGGAAATAGGACTACAGCCTTCTGACATCTGTGCATGAACACGCCGTGGATCAAAATTCAACACTCAACGCAGAGAACAACAAGGAATTATTCGATGTGATGTTGATGCGGACATGGGATCATTGGAATTAGCATAGAAGTCTGGAGCGAGGAAAGTCGGTTGAGGGGCTAGTGCGAATCGCGATGCCCCCCAAATTGTGATTACTACCAGCCAGCTGGGTGCATGCAGGTGCTAGCTATAATAAAGCTCGTCAATGAATGCTGATTCACGCGCAGATAGTTTAGTTGAAATGCAATGGATGTGTTTGAGTGCCTACGAAATGTATTTGTGGAGGCGAAGTGATACGGTAGCACACCAAATGTCGGTAACAGCGCGTGCCTGGTGAGTTTCGGGGATTCCGTGCTTGGTGCGGTGAGTATGCAAGCCGATGTTGTGAGCAAGCGCGTAAATAGGATGCAGATTACGAATACGCACCGGTCTATGCCGATGCAATCCCAAGCGGCGTGTTTGATACTCCACGCTAGGGAAGTGCAGTCTGCTGCAAACGCGAGCGGAGACATGCTTGCGGGGGCGCGGTACGCAGCGCAGCAAGATCTTTCGGCACAGATTTTACTCACCGTTGGCAAACATGTTCTGCCGCCGCCCATTCGTATCGGCCCCAAGCACCCAGCTGCATCGAGCGGGGCGTAGATCGATAAACTCCCTGGAGGCCGGCACGAGCCCGCGGATCCCGAACTCGAGGTCATCGCCGCTGAGCAGGAGGCCGCCCCGCCGCCGAACGCATACGTGCTGCGTACGCCCGCATTCGTGTTTTTGTTGTTGCCGCGGGGTCGGATGAGCACGTGGGGCGGCGCCCTAGGTAAAACATGTTTGTGAGCAAAGGACGGAAAGAAAGGCAGAGAAAGAGACACACGAACGACGTTGTTGCACGTCACCGTCATCACGCGGGAGGAAAACTGCAGCGTGCGCCCCTTAGATGTCGGCAGCAGGGTTGCGGGCGGGAGCAGCGTAGACAAATACACAAAAAAAAATCAGTATACCACATCTAAAAACGAGAACAAGACACGCACAGCTCTTAGACTCGCCCGGCGTCAAACTCCGATCCACAGCGAACGCCGCCTCGAGCATCGGCACTACTGCTGTATGCGCCCCTCCGCATCGGCGCCACATGCGCCGCGCCCCCAGCGTACCCAGGGCGTGGAGGACGAGCTCGCACACCGATGTCGCCCCGCCGTCACCTGCAGACCAAGGCTCCCCACCGCTCGGGCGTGTGGGCCCGGGCGGAGGAGCGTGGCGTGGGGGGCAAGAGGCCGATACCGACACGCCTGGTTGGGCGGAGGTGGACAGGACGCGGCGCGTGGAGTATGCGCGTGGAGGGGCGGATGAGTGATCCATGGCGGGCGGGGCGGGCATCAGCGGGTACGGAATACATGGCGGACACGGCGATGGCGTCGAGTGCGAGGGAAAAGGTCCATATCGGAGCACCGCGAGATGGAGGAGGAAGCTTGAGGCCTAGGGAGAAGGGACGATTTGGTGAGGAAGGAGGAACATCGAATGATCGGATCATACCGTAGCACAGCCATATTGTGCCGGAGATCTCCGAGCGTGCCTCTTTACTCTTCACCTCGACGACCTTTCCCACCTCAGCTCGTGGCCTGCCTGTCTTCTTTGCCTCTCACATGCTTCGATATTCCGTGAACTCTGCACTCTGATCCCCTTGCTGCATTTGGATCATTTACCCGGAAATTCAAGTTCTTGAAGACTGAAGTAATGTTGCCACGACTCGAAAAGTCGAGTCGCGACTCCGGAAGTCGGACGAAGTCAGTGGCTGACTTGACCTGACTCGACTCAGTCGTGTCTCAAGTCGAGTCGAGTCGCCGAAGCCAACTTGAGTGACTTGAGTGGGGTATATTTTACTGACTACTGTCAGCAACTGTAAAATGGAAAATTTGAACAAAGACAGCTGAAAAGTCACGAAACACATCCATTGACTCGTGATAGCCCTGGGCCCACACAGTGTGCCTCATGTTCCTGGTACCGACCTAGGGACCAGGTCTACTTTCCGTAAATATGAAAAGGTGAAACACGTCTCGATCATGACGGACATTATCTAGTTACCGGGTCACGTGTCCACCCACCCTCACGAAAACCTTTAAATCGTCGCCTCTGAAACCCGTCTCGATCATGACGGGCTTTCTTAAGTCACCGAGACACGTGCTGTATATGGTCCTCTTTAAATCGCGTCCTCAGAAACCGATCATGACGTTGATTATTTGGTAGCCAGCTGACATTCCCTCACCTGCTCTTCCACACCCTTGACTCTCGTCTCTGAAACACATCCATATCATGACACTCTCCTTTCACGTACCACCTCAATTTATTTCTCGGTGATAAACATTTTTCTGTAACCCCGGGACATGGGCTTATTGATGACAATAAAGTATGTACTAGTTGTGTACGAGACTAGGATATTCGTTCACAGCTCGACGTGACAAGATAGGTCAACTGCGGGTCTCATCTACAAATTTTAATAAGAGAACATACATAAGGATCGCCGTGAAAATTTGCCTAGCAAGCTCAAGCAATCTGCAACGCTGCTGGAACTCTGTGGTCTAGGGTCTTGACCTCCGCTTCATCTAATTTGACGACCCTGATATCAATCTTGCACGAGGGATTAACCAATTCGCCCCCCCATATCCAATTGAGAGCGATTAACCAACATGTTCCTGGTACCGACTTAGGGACCAGGTCTACCCGGAGAAATTTCCAATCTCCAATTCGGCGGAACGATCCGATGTCCTATGATCCAATTTCCTAATACGGACTATCGGTGATGTCGGGGACCTTCGGTCTAGAGCTTTCCTTTTCTGGCCTCTCAAAAACGATATTTCTGAAAACCTGATCGTGCGGCTAGTTCCGCGACCCATGGCCCAGACCTTTCCTTTCCTGGTAACCCAAAAACGATATTTCTGAAAACCTGATCGTGTGGGTAGTTCCGAGACACAAGGCCCTGACCTTTCCATTCCTGGCCTCTCAAAAACGATATTTTTGAAAACCTGATCGTGCAGACCACAGAGACCACAGATTCGACGTAGTCTTTTGTGACACTAACTAGTGGTAGATGCTTACGGGCTCAGTTAAGAATGAACGTGTTAGTTGATACACTGATATCTACTGAGGTGCGGGTGGAATATGGGGACCGGTAAGAGGGAGGTGCCAGGGATGCCCGGAGGGCCTTATGAATTTGAGGTGCTATATGCTGCGGTCAGATCGTGCAGCAAAGCCCAGAGCAACTGAAGGTGGCACATGATCTACCCAGGGGATTTTGGGCATGTTGAAGGCGCCCAAAAGGCATCGCAGACGGCCGTGGACGAGGCCTCGTCACACCTGTCACGTATCTGTCACATCGTGTCACAAGTCACCGCACTTACACACAGTGTTCTCCCTAAGGGTTAAGGGTTAATTAGAATTAAGGGTTAATTGTTATTTAAGTTAAGGGCTTAAGAGGACGGAGGAATCTTCTGAAGTCTTAATTAAGGCTTAAATGATCGCATTACATAATTTTGATCGCTAATTTTCCATCTCTCTCTCTCCCATTGTGGCTCTCTGTGCAATGGGGAAAGCTAAAGGCCGAGCCTGGGACTTCTTTCATGAGGGGGATGCAAAACCTATCTCACCACAGGGCCTACTGTCTGGACTGTGTCGAGACTCACCGACTGGCTGCCATGGCCAGCGACGCTATCGATGTCCTTTTAACGAGGAGGAGCAGTTGATGGAGTTGCTAGGGGCCGAACATTCCGATGAAGAACCGGATGATGGGGAACTAGAAGGCTCGGGAGATGATTATGATAAGGAGTAGAGCATTTCGTCACTGCTAAAATTGTGGCAAAAAAATAAAATTTAGGTCTTAAATACGCTTAAATTGACACCCTTAATTAGCCCTTAATTAAGACTTAAGGCCTTAACTTGAATCGCTACCCTTAATAAGGCCTTAAGGGAGAACACTGCTTACACAAGAACTTGTAAATCGGATTCTGCATGTTCTCCGGCACAAAAAAAAACATTGGCAATAAACCCGACTTGAAGTCACTCAAGTTGACTTCAGGTCACTCGCACTGACTTGCAGGTCGAGGCAAGTCACACATCCCGACTCGACTTCGCTCGACTCAAGTTGATTCCTCCAAGTCGACTTTGTTGGGTCAAGTCGGAAGTCGCGGCAACATTAGACTGAAGTTCTCGTTCCGTTGCTCGGTTTATCATTTACCTACTCCAGTGGAGATCAACCTTTTGGATGCCCATGCCATGGTTTGCAAGAACAGGAACGCTGGCTTTCCAGACTCGAACGGTTTACTACGGCTGATATTTTGCAAAACATGGTGTACTGCTAAGAGCGCTGGACTCGCTGGACGCATTCCAAAGCCGATTTTCTTCCCCATTCGATTCATTTCATCGCACCCCACCGTGCCCATTCCCGATCCGCATCCCACGGCGGCGCACTGCAACAGTGTACGCGCGCAATTAACACGGTGCGTTCTGGTATTCCTTCGTATTGATGCCACCCTTTATTTCCAGCGCTTATACCGTCAAACATTCATCTTACACAAATACCGTTTTTGCCTCGTTGCGCCTCTGCGATTTGGTGACTCACAGGTGGATTATCAAGTCCAAAGTATGTGCTCCAATCAATTCATGATACAATGTTCTTTCCGTCCAAGAATATTAATAGCGGATGGACGGCCTGGATATCGAAGACCCGCGATTCCAGCGTACAGCATCTACGCCAACAAACTACTATGTTCATCCTCGGAGGTCATCCCTAACCTGGAACTCGTGCGTTCCATGGTTTTGAATGCGAGCCGAATAATCGAACCCACATCGCACGAGAGCAGCCTCGAGCTTCCCAATTTTGGTTTGATGCCAATCCTAAAGGATGCAACCTCTGCTCCGACACACATTATGCAATCCGCTCCGAGGCGGATGTATACTCATGTGCGTCATTGGTTATGGAGATAAATCGCATCCTCTTCGTCTCCGTTTTCGGTTGTTCTGATATTTCACTAGCCCGCACCTTCCACTGGAATATTTTCTAGGCCTGAGCTTGGTTGTCTGGTTATCTTATCTCAGTTTCACAGCCGGACTTTCCGCGACCTCCTGTGTCATATTTTGTTGATCCTCACCCATATCCAGCTAGTTCCAGTTCGCAAAAGAACATATCCGGTCAGTAGTGTGGACTTTGGATACATCGATGGCCAGCAAGACAGATGGCGAGGCGAAGACCACCATTCAACTTCAGGGGATATTGAGTTCGATATCTATTTGGAATACAATGTGATCAGTGAGCACAACAACAAACGGGTGTAGGCTCCTATATATATATCGGAATTCACTCTAGAATCTATGCAATGGTATTGATTATACCTCTGAGAAAGTGGTTGAGACTTTACTAATCGTTAAAAGGGGCACTACGGTGATTCGACCACTGTCAAATTCGGTGCAATGGCGTGGATTATACCTCTGAGCAAATGGTTGAAACTTTACTAATCGTTCGTTTAAAAGGGGGACTACGGTGATTCGACCACCGTCAAATTATGGTGGAACGCTTACATCGCTTACAGCAACGACCCGTGGGCGTTTTCGCTGGCCCTTCCTTTGGGTTCTGAATGCTGGAAATTTCAAGTGGAAGCTCGCACAACGCCAAAAACCTCGGCACATAATTTAAATACGACAGGTTTTGTTTACACAATGTAGACAAGCACGGTCGTATGAATGACCCAACGAGATCCTAGTATTGACGTAGCTTTCACTAATTATCGGAAGAAATTTGGAGAGAATTCCCGAGCGTGTAGCGAGGGAGGTTCCTCAGAATCAGGCACGTGTTGAACTGCATCTTTCGATCGCCAGAGTCCATGAGTTCCGAGATGTGCTCCAGGATTCCTGTGTGGATGATGTCTCTAAGGCCAGCGGTGAATTCGCTGATGTTCGCGAGAGCGAAAAGTGCACTTTCACGAACACGAAAATGGCGGTCGCTAGTCCAAGTGAGTGCGAAAAGTTATTACGGGCCAACCGGTGACGTACTGTAAGAGTGTGACGAGCTGCGCACAGGGTTGCAGGGCCAGGATAGCGTCTACCATAGACTCATGCAAGGCTAAATTTCCAAGCATCTCGCATGTCCGCCTTTGGATCTTCGGAATCGGTGACTGAAGCAGTTCTCTGACGTGGTCCAGAGTATTTGCTGCCACAGCAGCCTGCGCGCCGTTTGGCAATCGGGTGATGTGAGAAAGTGCGTATACTGCACCCTGCACCACGTTGAGGTCCGTGTCCCTGTGTTTGTATCAGCACCTTGTTCAAAAAGAATAGAGAGAACTTGCTGCAGGAGCGAAACGAGCCGCACACAAGGGTTCATTGCCAACACAGCCACAGCCATGGATTCATCAAAGGCCAGCCGCGCCACCGTCCAGCATGCCCACCGCCGGATCGGAGTGTTCAGAGATTCAAGCAATTGCACAAGATAGTCGAGAATATTTGCCGCCACAGCATCTTGCGCACCAGCCGGATATCGGGTGATGTGAGAAAGTGCGTATATCGCACCCTTCACCACTTTGAGGTCCGTGTCCCTGTGTTTGTATCAGCACCTTGTTCAAAAAGAATGGAGAGAACTTGCTGCAGGAGCGAAACGAGTCGCACACAAGGGTTCATTGCCAACACAGCCACAGCCGTGGATTCGTCAAAGGCCAGCCGCGCCACCGTCCAGCATGCCCATCGCCGGATCGGAGTGCTCAGAGATTCAAGCAATTCCCCAAGATAGTCGAGAATATTTGCCGCCATGGCATGTTGCACACCGGCCGAATAATAAGTGATCTGATGAAGTGCATATATCGCACCCTCAACCACGTTGAAGTCCGTGTCCCTGTGTTTCTATCAGCACCTTGTTCAAAAAGAATAGAGAGAACTTACTGCAGGAGTGAAACGAGTCGCACACAAGGATTAAAAGTCAATACAGCCACATCCATGGATTCATTAAAGGCCAGCCGCCCCACTGTCCAGCATGCCCACCGCCGGATCGGAGTGTTCGGAGATTCAAGCAATTCCACGAGATATTCAAGAATATTTGCCGCCATGGCATGTTGCGCACCAGCCAGATATCGGGTGATCTCAGAAAGTGCGTATATCGCATCGTCCACGACGTCAAGATTTGCGTCCCTGTGATTATATCAGCAATTTGTTGAAGGACAAATAGAGGAACCTCGCCGCAGAAGGGCCACGAGCTGCACACAAGGGTTCACTGCCACTACACCCGCGGCTGTGGATTCATCAGAGGCCAGCCGGGCCACCATCTTACATGTCCATAGCCGGACCCCGGTGCTCGTAGATGCAAGCAGTTTGACAACGTAGTTGACAGTATTTGCTGCCACAGCATCTTCCGCACCGTTCGGCCATTGGGTGATGTTGGAAAGCGCCAATATTGCACCCTCCACCACGTCAAGATCCGTGTCCCTGTGTTTATATCAGCACCTTGTTCAAGCCCAAAAGTGGGAACTTGCCGTAGGAGGGCCACAAGCCACACACAAGGGTTCACCGCCAATACATCCATAGCCATGGATTCATCAGAGGTCAACCGGCCTACTGTCCAACATGTCCATCGTCGGACACCGGTGTTAGGAGATTCGAGCAATTCCACAAGATACTTGGAAATATTTGCTGTCACAGCACGTTGCGCGCCGTACGGCCATTGGGTGATGTTGGAAAGCGCCAATATTGCACCCTCCACCACATCAAGATCCGTGTCCCTGTGTTTGTATCAGCAAATTGTTCAAAAATAATGGAGAGAACTTGCTGCAGGAGGGAAACGAGCCGCCGACAAGGGTTCATCGCCAACACAGCCACAGCCGTGGATTCGTGAAAGGCCAACCGCCCCACCGTCCAACATGTCCATCGCTGGACCCCGGCGTTCGGAGATTCAAGCAATTCTACAACATGGTCGAGAATATTTGCTGCCACAGCACGTTGCGCGCCGTCCGGCCAGGCGGTGATCTGGGAGAACGCATATATTGCATTGTGCACGACGTCAAGATCTTCGTCCCTGTGTTTGTATCAGCACCGTACTCAAGAGTAATTAGAGAACTTGCTGTAGGAGGGACACGAGTCGCATACATGGGTTCAGTGCCAACATGGGTGCGGCCGTGGTATCGTTGAATGCCA